>JAKTVY010000029.1:0-83964 GCA_030560805.1 Suzukiozyma palmioleophila | reverse complement strand
TAAATCTTTTGCTTGGTTCTCGTCAACCATTCCAAGTGTAACACAAGTTTCCATCTTCAATTCATCGTTGATAGTCTTGACCATTTGCGCAATTCTTTTCAAACCAGACTTTCTACCAGTCATGTCTCTCCAGGCAGCTCCCATACAAAATCTAGTTGATCCGTTTGCTTTTGCAATTCTTGCTTTCTCCATAACCTGGTCGATAGAAATCATTTTTTCTGCTTCTAATCCAGTATCATAACGACTCGATTGAGCACAATACTTACAATCCTCGGTGCAACCACCAGTTTTGATAGACAATAAAGTACACAATTGGACCTCTTGAGGATCATGAAACTTTCTATGATGTACTTGGGATTGATGAACTAAATTCATCAACGGGGTATTGTAAATTTCTCTGATTTGTTCAATTGACCAATTATTGATTGGAACATCTTTCACCGATAACGCCAATTGCAAGGGTGATAAAGATTTGAGGGATGGTGAAATAACTTTAGTATTAATGTTAAAGTTAATCGACCCATCGACCTGAACTGAACGAACACGAAGAGCTCTTGATGTAGTGAAAAGACGTTTAGCGATCAATGTCATGATTTGCATAAGATAATTCCTGAAAAACACAAATGGCTAAAATGAGGACAATGGCTTAAACTACACAACCAAACAAAGTTTAATAAATAGGGTGGATGTTGGGTGCAAAAATGGATATGACTCGTAGTCATTGTTCTGCATGATGCGTTTAGGCTGCGAAATGATTCACCAATGAATCACCTGGCAATTCAATCAACCTGGATATTATTAAATCTGCCATTGAGACTGATTAACGTCTACGGAAATACTGGTTGTTGTTACTGTTTCTGGACTTTCTGCTCAACGAGGAAACTACAAACAAAGATTTTAGATCTTACCGGCGTACTAATCTTGAGAACTAAAAGAGTGCGTCAATAAAAATTCACTAGTACATTACAATGATATGATTAGAAACCTTATCAAAGGACCTAATTCGTTGTAATCGATGATTTAAACTGGGCAAGATACATTTAGAAATTGACTATAGGGTTGAAACCCTATTTTAACTAAGTTCACGTGTATTTGATTTTAATTATCTTTATGCAACCTGCAGGTTGTACGAAATTCAAAATTTTCACTTATATATATATCAGAGAGGAAGAGTTTCGGAAAACTTTTTGATATATTCAAGTTTAATAAAAATGGCTCCAATTGTAAGTACTAACAACTCTAGATTTAGATACTCCCTTTAAGCGGGTTGGTTAAGTTAAACTTAGGAGGGACAACATCATCTGTTGTTTTACCTGATAATCATTACTTCAAGGTTACTTAATAAAATAGAGGATTAATAGTATTAAATATGGATTAAACAATTTGATGATAATTTAATCCATATTTAGTACTATCAACTGTATCTATGCAACCCGTTCTTGGGCTATGCTGTCTTTATCTACTACACCGTGAGTGTATTGTGATAATTGTGCGGTAGGCTAACAAGATTTAGACTTCTAAAAAAGCTAAGATTGCTAAAAAATTCGTCGTTGACTGTTCTGCTCCAGTTGAAAACGGTGTTTTCGACCAAGAAGGTTACGTTAAATACTTAGTTGAACACATCAAAGTCGAAGGTATTGTTGGTAACTTAGGTGATGACATCTCTGTTACTGCTGAAGGTAACAAGGTTGTTGTTGTCTCTAACGCCAAATTCTCTGGTAAATACTTAAAATACTTGACCAAGAGATACTTGAAGAAAAACCAAATCAGAGACTGGATTAGATTTGTTTCCGTTAAACAAAACCAATACCAATTACAATTCTACTCCGTTGCTGATGACGAAGAAGAAGACGAAGAATAAATTATTTAGTTGTAAAGTCATGAATGTATAGTCTAGAACTTGAATATATTTAGTTTATCTTTTCAATTGGGTGGGTATTTAATGGTTAATCAAACAAATGTTACAACATTCATGTAGTCAAGTAAGCACTCGTATTTAACCTGCCAAAAAGCTTAGTGGAACTCACTCCTATTTCAATTTGAAGTGCAATCACATTTCCTATTGACAACATTTCCTCGCGGAACAGAGATACGTAGTGTATTTAATTGTGGTGAGCTTTGGAACTTTTGTAGTTGTTTTTCATGGTTTTTATAGATTTTTTGTAAAAAAGCAGGAACACATCAACATAAGCATACTCTTTTTCAAGCTCGCCGAAGACTCAAATTAAAACAGACATTACCGAGAATATATATAAAAGTTATACTGTTATGTAGCCACACATAATGAACGAATATGCTATATATCCTTATCTTGGTTTCTGGTGTTATCTAATTAGGTGGTATTCATGGCTGAATTAAGGGGTAAATCTTTAAATTTTGATGTATTAACAGATCCAACTTTCTGCTTACAGAAGAGAGACCACTGCATAGGTTAAACTAATTAGTTTACAAGAAGAACCTTGAAATAACACACATAAAACAGAAAAAATATTATTTTAATAGTCAGTTGGCCAGCAGCATTCATTTGAGTTGCCGAATACAACTACAATGCCAATAAGTCAAACTCTTGCTACAACTTCATCATCTACAAAATTTAAAGTGAAATCTATGCTTCATTGGTTTCTACCTCTTGGACATAATAAGTGGTGTAAGAAATGGAGCTGATAAAAGATCAACAGCATCAGGTCTTTGGTCGTAATTTATCTCAAAGGTTTTGGATAAAAATTCCTTGCCTTCATTAGTACACCATTCGGGAATCTGAGGACTGACATGGGTACCGATTTTGAAAAGTGCTTGCATTTGACTGAACTCAGGAAATGGATGTTTACCAGTAAACATTTCTATTATAAGGCAACCTACAGACCAAATATCAGCCTTCTTGGTATACGCGGTTTGCTTGACTACTTCTGGAGCCATCCAATAAACTGAACCTTGCAAAGACGCTCTTCTAGCAGATTTCTTTTCATTTTGATCCCCTTGGTTAACTTTTCGAGATATTCCAAAATCTCCAATTTTGACGGTACCCTTAATATCGATTAATATGTTAGCCCCCTTGATATCACGATGAATGATATCTTCACCATGTAAATAACTCAATCCAATTAGGACTTGCCGTATAAAGTTTCGTATCAACGGCTCTTCAAATGGACCGTATGATTGCAACATACTTTGCACCGATCCTCCTGGAACATATTCCAAAAAGATACTTATTGAATTTTCGTCAGTACTAGAACCATAATACCGAACTATATTTTCATGATTCAACTGTTTCAATAACATCATTTCTCGCTGTTGTTCTTGCATTGCCTTTTGAATATCGGTACCATTATTTTGACTAGGAAGTGGTATCTGTTTGACTGCCATTAGTTCTCCTGTGATCGGATTCATTCCTAAGTAAACCGTACCAAAACTTCCTGCGCCAATCCTTGCACCCCTTAACCAGTGTTTTGGACCTTCATCCATTGACAACTCAAGTGAATTATTATCCTCGTTGTAATAATCACCAAAAAAGTCATCATCGGAGTCGGAGTCAACGCTCAACAATTCAATTCTACTATTTCTATTTCCACTAGAATTATCGGTAAAGCTGGCAGCAACCAGAATTCTAGGCTGGGTAAAAGTTTTTGAATCATCAACCATTTCACATACTGAGTCCAAGTTGTTTTTTATGGTGGTTTCTTTAGATTCTCGTGACCTTACTGACGGAACACTGAACAAAGATTGGTTGTCGTTTTGATTGAATACTCCGTCAATTGCTGCAATACCCCTGACCATGACATCTCCTACTGTTCGACTTGGGATTCTTCTTGATTCTTGACTGAATCTAGATGCTCCAGTTTGAACTGTAGAGATCGACATTCGCTTGGTAGAAGGCATTAGACTTTCAGAACTGGAAATTGATCCTTGTGGCAAGTTTATTCTTTTGGATAATCTAACACTGTATCGAACAGAGTTCCGAACTGTTGCTTCAAGATCCTGCTGCTTAGTTTCTGGGAAATATTCCGCCAAATTTGATGAAATCAATTCAGATGGAGGCCGTTGACCAAAAAAGTTTCTGAAGGCTGGGCCATTTTTCTCACTAGCATCATTGGTATGTTGAGGTCGACTTTTTGACCGCATGGATTTCTCAAATCGTTTCATAATCTTCTTTGATGCTTCAATTGAATATTCTGAGGGAAGCTCTCCCTGTGGCATAAACATGATTCTGTGTTTCTCTAATCTATCAGGAGAATAACAAATAGTCACTAATTCAACGTCATACAATAAAATGACTTGTTCGTCACTATTGTGGATATACGCATCATACGGAGGATCCTGAGACCTGAATCCCAATTTGCGTAAAACTTTTCGTTTAATCGATTGTGCATTGAAACACCCTGTCACATTAACCTTTTTCAATGAGCCATCTTGCAAAATAAATGTAACTGTCTTGGAGTCATTATGACTCGAGGTATTTTGTGAAATGCTCGACGTTTTCAAGTCAGGGCCAAGAGTGAAGCTCTTGCTAGCATCTGGGCTAAGAGAGTCTCGATTCAAATCTTGTAAATAATGACCAAACATCTGTTTCAACGTGTCCATGCTTATATCACCACAGAGATCATTAGCCTTCAACGTAGCAATAGCCCGCTCTAACTTCAACCGATCGCCAATTTTAGTCACCGAAAGTTCGACAAGAGCTTTGGAATCCAATTCCCTGACCAAATCCCAAGTGATTCCGTTATCAACAAACTTGTTGTAGTACTGGGAACAATTATACTTTTGAAGCCATAGTTTCACCTCCCGAAACTGAGACTTTGTGTCTGCCACATTCTCTAACTCAGATTCGACAACTTCATTCATCGCCAACCAACCCTGTCACTTATGTTATGATTTGAATGGTAAGATGAAACATTCATTCTTCTGTTGTCTGTCGATGATTTCGGAGGACCTCAGACTCGAAGCCACGCGAATCAGAAGAATCCCCAGACTTTTATACGCGAACAATAGAATCACATTGATGTGCCTAACAACGCTGCTAGATTCAGTAAAATGGTGCTAGCGATACAGATACATTCCTTGAAACTCTACAGATAGAATGTATATCGTCTTACTAATTTGTCCCTAAAATACTACTATCCTAAAGCACTTTCGATTGGAACTTGTAGTGACTTGTAGCCGTCAATGACCGAAAAGTATTGGAACTAAAGGTCTTGTGTTGACAGATCACACTTCATCCGCAACAATACGTTTTCATACATCATTAAGGCATCGCGTCATGCAAAAGTTATCATGTTATATTTAAATGAGTGTAGCGTACCTAAAACTATTCAACGATCCCGTCGTTTTAGATGACTACGCCATCTCTAACTAGATCCTGATAATCGAACGGAGCATCAGGGCTATCCTCTTTTCGTTTCCAAGTGGAAATTCTACCTTCGTTTACATCGACTTCGTATAATCGAAGCTTTCTAGTATAACCTCCATAACCTCCATAACCACCTTCTCCTGATCCCCCTCCATAACAGAGCCAAATGTTGTCCACTTCCTCATTTCCTCCTGGTATGAGGTCACGTAAACAATATTCGTTGCAATGATCATGCCCAACACTAACCACCTTCACGTTCATCTGACCAAGAACTTTCCTGGCACCACTATTATAACGTGGTGAAGTAACTCCTTCACGCTGATCTCCTACTCGTGGCTGGTCCAAGTTTCTATATTCTGGTAACGGAATATGGAAAAATGCCATCGACAAGAATTTACTACTGTAATCCGTAATGGTCTCTTGCACGGAACCATGTTCACGTTCAAGGAAACGCAATTGACTTTCTTTGATCCAATCATACCCAGGGTGTGCTTTAGGGTTCAGTGAATATTTGTGAGTATCCAAAAAGTACATTACCATACCTGGCTTTCCATTCTTGGATTCCACATTCAACATATAGTTACCTACCCCTTCGACCTCATCAGGTCCACCTCCAGAAAGTGAAAATGGTAAATTGGCAGACAAACTCATCACTTCTTCTCGAGTCAATGATCCTTCATCGTCGTGGTTTCCTAACGTAACAGCAAACGGAATCTGTCTCTTAATGAATGGATAAAGTGCTTTGAATACAGCAGATGCTGAATCTGGTGCGTTTTCACCAAAAATTTGATCTCCAGTCAATACAACAAAATCAGGATTTTCATAGTCCAAAACCTTATCCAAAAACTTTAATGTCCTTGGGTCAGCCTCGCAACCGTTCTTAGTGCTTTGTGGAGAAGGATCACGACATTTACCCACACCAGTCGAGAAATGTAAATCGGCAACTTGCAAGATTTTAAACTTACCATCAGTACCAAATTTCAACTTCTTTTGGTATTGTCCACTCTGATAATTGATCTTGGCACCTCTTCGGAAAGTGATAAACGCCGGCTTATCTGATGGTGTAGATATTCCTTGAATTGGTGCTGAGTTGATCAAATTCCAATTTGGTCTTGGTTCCACACAGTCCTCACCAAATAATATATCAATTGCGGTAATTGCTTCATTGGTATTGTGTCCATATCTCACCCAAATCCCATTGGACTTGTAGACCCAGCCACTTGCATCCATTTGTTCTTTGGTAGGTATATACAACAATCTATCCAACGAATGTCTTGAAGTTTCAGTTTTTCTCTTCTTAAGACGTTGAGGAGTATCTTTCTCAGGATCAGAATTATCTTGTGCTTTTTCGTTATCCTTATCTTCGTTTTTCTCATCTTCATTTTCATTGTTTGGTGCGTCGTTTTTTTGGTCATTTTTCTCTTCATCTCCTTTTCCATCATCTTTTTGCTCATCTTTTTGCTCGTCCTTATCATCTACTTCCTCAAGATCTGGGTTTACCACCTTCTCTTTTTCTTTGTCTTTCAAGTCTTGGTCATGCTTGATTTGTTTTTCTTGTTCAGCTTGCTCTAATTTCTCTTGCTTATTAGCTTGCTTAGCTTCTTCTTCGGCCAAATTCTGTGCATTTAATTCTTCTTCCTGTAATTTTTCCTTTTCTTCCTCATGTTCTTTCAACTTTTTCAAATTCTCTGCCATATCAAATTTCGGTTTACCACCAGCTTGTTTACTTAACTCAATCAAGTCATGATGATCATCGTCCGTAAACACTTTACCATCATTGAATTGCTCAAGAATGTACTTTGGAAACTTACGGTTGTTTTTGATCTTGTAGTCTACTTCTGGGTTGACTACTGCGATGTCAATAATGACTCTTTTGTCGGCTTTAGTTTTGACCGATGGGTCATCGACAATAGCTTGCAACCCTTCAGACGAAATCGTCTTGTAGCTGAAAAATTGTCTTTTAAACCACGACGACTTCAACGATAAATCCTTATCAATTCTGTTCCAACCTCCGTGGGGATCAATGTTGCCCAAGTTCCCATGCTGGGACGATGGGATACCACAATTGTCGTTGGACGTTGCCTTGAGACACCCACCAATGGCGATATCAATTACGTATACTCCTGAAGGTGGCTGAAAGAATTTCGGCGTGTAATCAGCAGGGAGGTACTGCTGGAGATTAATGACTTGATGTTTGTTGGCCATCAACAAGAGGAAAACCAACCCGAACAAACCAAACGTTAAATACCCCAATTGCCGCAACCATCTCTTCGAAAGGGAAACCATCTTAATCTCAGATAACTGACTAGCAACAGTAGCAATACAGGTACCAGTTACAATTCAAGAAAAAGAAGTTGGTGTTGTGATTCTTAAATGCCAGTATAGGAAAATACCTAACTGTTCTGTAGCCTACCACCAATGAAGTTTAAAGATGACGTATTTAACGCAAGGATGCGCGAAATATTACGGCGAAAACAGATATCGAGATATGAATAGGATCAGAGAAACAGCAGGACTTCCGTTGAAGCTGTAGAGAAACGACATGGTGCGACACAATCATCACACTACGTAGTAAACTGATGAGAGTAGAATAATTGAGCAAGTGTTTCAGGATACAAATTGGAAAGATATCAGTAGTTTTAAAACTAATAGTTCTTGTGGGTTCGTAGACGCATAATCGGTAGTGTAGTGGGGTGGAAGTAATTTATGGTTCTGTCAAACCGTGGAGTGGACCCTGGATCAAGCCAGCATGATGACACATTAGAAAAATAATGCATTGCAAGAACAATGGGTACTTGGGTAAATTTACAGATTGCAATACAGCAGACATTCAGCTGGAGCTGGCTTGGAACAGGCGTAGTATACAAGTAGATTACTGAAATATCACGGATGATTCCAGCACTAGGTGGCTGATTAACTCGTGTTGTGCTGCGAGCCTCTAGCAACAAACGGAGCAAACTGAAGGCTTCAGTTGTTCGTGATAGCTACAATACATGACCATACTACGCTGTAAAGGATGTCCCACTGGTGTGTAAGTGCGATGTTGTCTGATGCTCTTCACGGATTACCACGGTCTCGTTTCTATAGATCTAAAAGTATCTTAAATGTAACCTCACGATAACCATCATCTAACCATAATCACACAATCGCTTGAATGTCTTCAGTAATGAACAGAATCGTATATTGTACTATTTACTCGTTGGATTGAAATCGTTGACGATTTACAACGACATGATGTGGTTTATTAATCCTGTTGAATGGAACTTGTTTACCCCCTATGTTCACCATCAAATTCTCTGGTTCTACGTTCTTTAACTCGTCCTGAGGGAGGTCCTTTGCTTCCGTCACTTGCTCAGAAGTTGCTTTCGCTTCGTTAGACTTGTCACTCATCGTCAATTGAATACTTGCACTATTTCCATAGCTCAGCAATATCACATATATACTACTATATGCTGATACACTACTTATTTCTTAGTTCTGTCTAATATATTGCTATGCCGTCACATTGCAACTGGGTCACACATTCTACGCCACGTCTCGCTATTTCTCGCTACTGCTATTCTGCTGTATTGTTAGGCTATGTAGACAACTATTACATTGTGCCGTGAACCGAATTCGTGGCGAGTTTCTTGTGCTGTTTTTTCTACAAACAAAACGATCTACTGACGCGATACAATCTCTATTCTGTCAAACTACAATAAAACAATCTCCTTTGAGGAACGTCATGTTTCGATAGATGTCGTAATATGGTTTAAGTGTAGCAAAATTGGTCTATTGATCAGCGTGGAAAACGTTATTTAATGTGTCTGGAGTACCAACTTGTCCACTAGCAACTCCACCAGTGCTGACATTAAGCCCAACTTCTGGCACAAATGCAGTATGTAATGACGATGCATATACTGTGATTAACATTACAATACAATGTAATCCAACACAGTAAATCAAGAACAACATTCTTGTTGTTCGTGTCGCAAGAATTGCTCGCGTGAATGATATGAATAATCGTTCAATGGGTGATAATTTCGCATGGATTCTTTCCTGCTCTCTCATCCGGAACTGTTCTAACGGGTGAATCTTTGTCTCATAACTCTGTTGGTATGGGTTATTTTCATAGTCGATGTTAGGTTTAGGACGCAAGAGTTTCTTGTTGTTGACTCTATTTCCTTCATTAAATGACGCCACATACCGAGTTCGTTCATACAACTCTTCGTTATCACTCTTCAAATTATTGACTTGGCGTTTCAACTCGTTGATAATGGCATTAGATTTCTTATGTTCTTCCTCCAATTCTGCATTACGCTCTCTAAATCGATCCCTCTGTTTAGTGATAATAGGTAGAATTGATGATGAATTGTTAGGCTCTTCTGAAATGGAGCCATTTCTCCCAAATGCTCGTGACGCCGTAGTACCTCTGGTCATGCTAGAAATTATACTAGCATTATCATTGAATCTATTACTATCTTGGAAGTTTGTTAAATCTCTTTCGAGTTTTTCATTTAATGCTTGAGCCTTTGTGTACTGGTCGCTGACTTGTACTAACTGATCAGTCAATTCCCCTATTTTGTTATTAAGATCGTCATGTTGCGATCTATACTCAGCAACTTCTTGTGTTAAAAGTTTATTTCTGTTGAGCAATTGAGAATCGAGTCCATTTGAGCTTTCATCATCTCCTTCGTCCTCTTGTCCAAATTCGATTTGTTTCATCAAGTTCAACTCAGACTTTATTTCATCATAGTCATTAGTGCGAACTAATCGGTCTTTTAAGTTCTTGATTTCCAAGGTTAATTGTTCAGTTTCACGTTTGAAACTTTCTTGTTTAGACAATTGCTCTTTGGATAATTCGTCCAATTTATTCCTCGATTGATTAATGTTAGCGAGTAATAACACGTTTTCTGATTCCAACTCAGAAATCTTCTTCGAGAGTTCATGCTTTATATCGTCAATTACTGAGTTGCTTTGAAACTTGGTAAGTTCTGATCTCAATTTTTCGTTACGTTTTTCTAATTCAAATATTCTCTTCTTTGACGATTCTGCGTCTCTAGTAACAATATCCAATTCTGCCAAAATCGACGCAGAGGACAAATGATCTTGGTTATTGGTTTGGTTATCACGCGACGATAATTGTAATTCTGTAACTTCTTTCGATGTTCTTAATTCCTCAATCTGTTTCTGTGCTTCCTTAATCTGGTTGTTCAAATTTGCTTCTTGAAAAGACCAGTTGGATTGTTTCTCATCCAATAATGACTTAAACTCCTCATCTTTTGCACGCAATTTCGAAGAGAGCAATTCGGCAGACTTTTGTTCTGTTTCCAACAATCTTTGTTTCAAGACATCATAATCGGCAGTTCTGGCTAGCTTATCTTGGAGTTCCACTAGTTGCGATTTCAATTGCTCTGCTTCTGATGATTCAATTACCGCATCAAGACTGACTTCCAATAATGGTCTTGGATCGGGAGCTTCCAGAAACTTCCGATATAAGCCAAAAAAGTAGCTCTCTATCGTCTTGTTTTTGTTTGTTAACGAGTCAATTTCATTCTGGTACAACTTCAACAACGTCTTGAATTGATCCAACTTGTCGTCATCAGGTAACTTTTTGAATTCCTTGGTCTTGGTAGCTAATGTCTTTCTGCTCAAAAGCGACGATTTCTGGTGTTCCTTCAACTCTATCCCTTGTTCATCCAACTGTTTCTGCAACGACGACAAATCAATTTCCGACCACACTTGCAATGCCGTTTTGAAAGTATTGGACTTGTTTCCACTGGACTCATCTCCAGGCGTGTCGGTCATATTTCTATATCTATAATGTCACGATGATGCGATCAACGCTATTTTTAAAACGTAGCCAATTTGTATACAAATTTTGGAAACACCACGATTTCTCGAACCGTACTAAAAATTAACCAACGCTGATTTCAATATAGTTTGCGTCATTTTACCATACAAGCACAAGCGACTCACATTGTACATGTTCACGAGGTGATTTGTGTTTTTGGAAGCAGAGATGGTAAACCTTGACCTCATTTCTATTACATGTTGCAACATTCAAAGCTTCTCGTAAGCTGAACACGCTACTACCGTGTTGACACAACATTGAAATGCTGTTGAAACATGCAGAGTTAAACAAGAACAGAGAACATGTAGGGTATTTGCATTTTAGCAAGTTGTAGCTATGAAAACTAAAGCGGATCGCTAACCTTTAAATATCATGAATGCTACATCAACCATTAAAACATTTGCCCAATTTTGGTCAACCTAAGCAAATGCTATATTTTGAGAAGTGAACCAATGTTTATGGTTCTTGTTACAAAAGTGTTCCAACTTCAGATACATGCAATATATTTACAATAGATAAATATATAAATTAAATAAAGGTTTCGTAAGGAACTGGAGCTAAGGTTTGAGGAACGTTACCTTCGGTAGAGATAACTCTGGCACCTCTTGGCATAGCTGGTTGTCTTTTCAAGACGACCTTTTCACCTTTTTCTTTGGCATCTCTCTTAGCTTGAGCGTTGGCTTTAACTCTGTTCAAGAACTCTTGTCTACAAGCAGAGTGTTTGACGTGTTCAACTCTCAAGTTAACTCTCTTTTCAATGTATCTGTGACCAACAATCTTGTTGACAATAACACCAACAGAAGATTTGGTGACGTTGTAAACAATACCGGTTTTACCGTGGTAGTATTTGTGTGGCATACCTTTTTGGATAGAACCGTTGGCTTTGATGTCAACGATATCACCGACCTTGTAAGTCTTCAAGTAGGTGGATAATGGAATAGTTCCATGCTTCTTGAAGTCACGTTGGAAAGCGTAACGAGTACCAGATCTGTAACCACGACTATATTGTTAGTAACATACGACGACGCAGGAATGTAGAATTGACCGAATGAATACCATTGTCGAGCCCTGGAGTGGTACACTAGGGTGAAAATTTCACCTAATAGCATGGGCTTCCCTAGTGGCTAGTGGGGGTATTAATGGACATGGACGAAAGTTGGTCGACAAGATGAACGTTTGAAACAACACAAATTCATAGACTACTATTCCAATAAACTCTCAATTGTACGGTGGATTCACCAGATATTCACATACGATTTACCCATTTTGATTAGTAGTTAGCTAGAAACGGGAAAGATTTCAAAATTTCAATTGTACTATATTTCGCTATATCAATACTGTGCGCATAGTAACTGAAAAATTTTAGACGACTGCAGGATACACCAGGGCTCGACCCTACAAATAAACATATCCACGTGACTAAAACCGATTACTGTCTATGCGACTTCTTCCCACGACACACGGCTGATAGTAACACTAGAGTGGACGTGCTGTTACAATGGTACTAGACGATATGACCATATATTGACCGTACGAACAAACGAACATTTGAGTGGAGTTCTCGATTATTAGTAATTGGTAGACACCTAGCGTTTTATGTATTATTTGCCCATCTCACTGCTCTACTTCATCTCTACAGATACGTTGGGTTAATTTAAGTTACAATAACATCCAATACAACTATTTTTGCAAAGCCTTTGCCATAGAGATTAATTCTCCCGGTCCGATGATTTTGACTTCATTGTCTGATTTAATGGGGGTATTGACCAAGTCAACTACAATCTTACCGATGTCACGGGCGTAGACACCATAAGTCAAAAACGACAATGGTGTGCCGTAAACTTTTGAAGCAACCCACTGAAACATATCATTGGCTAAACCGTGGTTCTCTGACCTCTCACCAATAAGAGCACCAGGACGAATAATGATTACCCTAGGGAACTTCAATGCGATGATGTCATCTTCTAATTGACCCTTGGATTTCAAGTATGGAAGCATTGACGACGAGCTTGCCCCCATCGATGATATAAGAATAAAGGTATCGGTACCAGCGCTCTTGGCTGCTTTAGCAGCGGCAAAATTGACACCATGATCGATTTTCTTGAAATTCTCTATCCCACCAGCTTTAGCCCTGGTAGTACCAAATGACGAAACAAAAGTAGACCCTTTAGTAGCATTGTTTTGAATCTGCTGGGGCCAGTTGTCGGTGTTTGATTCCAAAATTGCGTGTAATTTCTCCGACTTAGCCTTAGGTTGAGATCTACTCAAGGTGATAATCGAAGAGATGGCAGAACTCTCAACAGCATTTTGCAAGATGAATGATCCCACCAATCCTGTAGATCCAAGTAAAAACACAGACATATTGTTTAGAATGATCTGATGACTATAAAGTAATAGACTGAGTTCATGTTCAAATTGCCCCCCAAATACTGATAGCTAATATACCCGATTGTACCACACAAAAGATTCAGTTAAAAGCCCCCTTAACTTGAAACAGCGCCATGCGAGATGAGTTAGCGCCATACCCACCATTATGTGCCGCAAAGTGGATTTTGTCTTTATTGGCATTGTAGTGGCAAACTCTTGCGGAGCTAGGGCCGTACCTTGGGCTTTCGCATCCAGAGCAAAGATTGAGATTCGGTCAACAATAAAGACGATTACTATTATTATCTGTTTATTGCTAATCTACATATTTTGAAAGGGTGAAAGAATCGATGAACTAAATACAATTAATTAATTTATTCTTCTTCTTCGGCGTTTTCTTCACTCTTACCTTGAGATCTTCTCTTAACTCTACCGGCTCTACCACCACCGTATGGGGAGTTTTGAGCAAAGTCGATGTGTTTTTGAGAGTCTAATCTGACAACGAAAGATGGAATGTTGACGATTTGTTTACCAACAGCAATGTGTCTTTGAGAAATCAAGACTCTAGCGTGGTGGATAGATCTGGCCAAACCTAATTTGAAAACTTGGGTTTGTAATCTTCTTTCCAAGAAATCTTCAGTGGTCAAAGCTAAGACATAATCCAATTTCATTTTGTCTTCAGATAAGACACCAACTCTGACTAATCTTCTAATTAAAGCATTACCTTCGAATAATCTCTTTGGGTCCTTTTCGTCTCTGGTCAATAAGTCACGAGCAGCTCTTCTGATCTTGGACAATTGGAAGTTAATTCTGTAGATTTCTCTCTTGTTCTTTAAACCGTATTCACCAGCCAATTTCAATTCAGCATCTAATCTGGCGGATTCGTATGGTTGTTTTGGAACGGAATAAGTTTTAGAGTAAGTTCTTGGAGCTCCTAAAAATTGTTAGAATAAGTTCACTTGGTGACAAGTTTCGGTTTATATGACAATATATTACTAGCAAAACTAAACTTCAATAACCAACATCGGGGAAAAACAACAGAACAACGTTGCCCTTTTCACAAAACATTTGAAAACAAATGTCCCCGTTTTAAAAGGAACTATGGCTCATCGTTCTCTCGATGTGGTTTCTCGCGAGTCTATTTTACAGTATAACTGAAGTGTCGGGAATTCAGTTACAAAAGATAATATGATTGATCATATAGAGGCCCCGATCCTCAAACAGACCACTGAATTGGTACTGTTTAACCTAGTCTGTTAATAGTATAGCAAGAACACATACTTGGCATTTTGACTGTGCTTATTAAAGAAGGGAAAAAAAATTTCAATCAAAGTAAAATTAATTACTTTAAGGTAATGGGAATAGAATTTTTCACCTAGCAACATACAGGACAAATTTCGATGTATCAAAATTAATTTATGCACGTGATTGATGTGACTGTGAAATATTTCACTTGGTAGCTCAACCGTTATCTAAGTCAACTGAATGAATGGGGATAGATCCCACCGAGAGCGCAGGTGATTGGCAGGCGCTGTAGTTTTGACACATACATAGCGGAATGAAGTTTATTGCGTTGATCTCCGGGGGAAAAGATTCCTTTTTCAACTTATATCACTGCATTTCTCAGGGCCATGAATTAGTAGCTCTATGTAACCTACATCCCCAAAGTTCAGGAGTCGATGAGCTCGACTCGTTTATGTTCCAGACCGTGGGTCATGAAGTAATTGATTATTACGGCGAGTGTTTGGAGGTACCATTGTACCGTCACGCAATCACAGGTAAATCGTCCAATCAAGACTTGGAATATTGCGTTACAGATGACGATGAGATCGAAGATTTGTATCGTTTGTTAAGTTCTACAATTCAAAAACATCCTGACGTAGAAGCTGTAAGTTGTGGGGCAATTTTATCACATTATCAAAGAACCAGGGTGGAAAATGTATGCGACAGATTGAACTTGACCAGTCTTTGTTATCTCTGGCAGAGAGATCAATATGAATTGATGAGTGAAATGTGCCAATACAGCCTTGACGCCAGATTGATTAAGGTGGCCGCCATCGGCTTAAATTCGTCTCATTTGGGGAAGTCGATTCAGCAAATGTTACCCCAGTTGAATAAATTAAATCAATTGTACCAAGTACATGTTTGTGGGGAGGGTGGTGAATTCGAAACCATTGTATTGGATGCACCATTTTTTAAGAAAAAATTAAATGTTGTCGATTCGAAAGTAATTGAGTTGTCCAATGATGATGTCTGTTATATGAAATTGAAAGTTGAATTACAGGAGAAGGATTCGACCAGTTTTGATCTTATTCCCAATCCAACTTATTTAAACGGCGAATTTGATGAAATATATAATGAAACTGACGATATTCCACTTAATTCAAAATCCACACTGAATTTTGATTCTATGACCCAAATTCCACAATCACAGATTTTTGAGACTCCTTCAAAAATCTATATTTCTAACATTACAAGTACAGCAGATACACTTGAAATGCAAACGACAAGTGTTTTTCACCAATTAATGGAAATAACGAAAAAGAAAGATATTACTTTCAATAATATCCAGTCGATCACTCTTTTGTTGGATGATATGGCAAACTTTCAACATGTCAACTCGATCTATGCAAAGCAATTTTCAAGCTTTTTTTTACCACCTTCCAGAGTCTGTATTTCAACAAGCATTTCTACTAAGATCGAATTGTCTTGCATTATTTTAAAGCCTAGTGCACAATCTTCATCTACGAAGTCGGGTATTCATATTAAATCAAGATCATATTGGGCTCCTCATAATATTGGTCCATACTCCCAGTCACTTATTGATGTTAATAAAGACTATAAATTGGCCACAATTTCTGGACAGATTCCCTTGGTGCCGAGTACCATGGATTTCAATGATAACGGTATTAAGTTTGATATCATATATGCATTGCAACACTTCCACAAAATCAAGGAATTGATCAACATAAACAAAGTTGAACTGATGACATGTTTTGTTACAAACGAAAATATCATACCTATGGTGGTGAATGTTTGGAATCAGTATTCTGCTTCTAACAACCTGCTAGTAGTTGTCAAAGTGAAAACATTGCCCAGAAACGCTCATGTGGAATGGGGAGGCTCAACTTATGAGCCTGTTACTGATATGTATGAAGATAGTGACGATGAAGAAGTTGATCCATTCTTGAAACAATTGGAAACAGTCAAACTGTTTGAATATTATAATTCTATTAATGTTAACAATTCGTTGTTGTCAACTACATTATTCACCAACGATGCGAAGAAAGTGAACCAACTATTAAAAGAAAATGTTCACTACGTTCAAGTGATCACAAATGGCGATGAAGGGTTAAATGGAAGATATGAGATTTTACCAGTGAGTAAAGTATTCAATTGCCAGGGACACGAGTACAAATATGCCATTAGATGGAAAATAGAAGTAGAAAAGTAGTACATCTCAAATATAATAACGGTACGGGACATTTAGGAGGGTTTATAGAGTAATGCAATAAATAACCAAAACCTTATATTTAACAGATTTTGAAAAACAAATTAATACCTATATATAAAACCTAAATAGACCGTCAAACCTACTACTTTGTAACATCACTACCGTCGCTAGCTGGTCCATGGTAAGCTAACTCCGGAGGAACGTTTATACCCTTTTGTCGACACAACTCTACCAACTTGTTATTCTCAAGTTTCAAGTTGTCGATGTAATCTGCCGACTTGGTCAAAATATTTAACTCCGATCTATTTTCGGATTGCGATAACGTTGGTGTCAAATGAACAATTCTGTCAAACTCGGACCTAATATTCTCTCGTCTTTTCTTTTCTGAAGCAATATGATGAGCCTGGATGTTAGTAAGACTATTTGGCTGTAAACCAGCACGGTGTGATCAAAACATTGCTTTTTGACTTCTGTTTGCAGGGTCGATATCCCCGAAGCTTTGTATAACCTCGTTTCCTTGTTCCACCACCCCTAATGGCACGAGACCAACCACAGATGCGACCCTGCAAATTCTCACTCCTATAAAGTTCGCATGACAAAATTCAGTGTGTTGTTCAATGTTGTTGAACAAGATTCGTGGCAACAATCGTAATGACCCAACACCATGGTAATGGAGCTGGAGATACAAGACACTTGACTCATACATACCTTTTTTTGTTCTTCGGTCAATACCGAAGTCTTGACATTCTTCCTTCTTCTGTTGCTATCGTCGTCCGCCGAGTACATCGTCTACTGTTACAAACAATCGTATATGTTGCTGTGGTAAATGGTATCTGGGGAACAAACTTTATTTCACCAGACTTGTCCGTGTTGTGTACCGGAAGCTTCGTGGTATCATGTGAATTTTGAATGGTAGCGTCGTAAACGAGATCTTCGCATAGATCTTGACATCGTAGTGCACGAGCTCACAACGTTATTGTAGTGACCCCGTAGAGAAGGGTTGGTATTGATGAACTACAATTTGCAGTAAATGACCGGGAACAACTATAAAATTCATGCACATAGTACCCATCACTTAGTTTGCAAGGAAGCGCAAGCTGGACTTGGAAATGGAAAACATAGCACATACATGATGTGACAGAAGTATGACTGGCTGTACACGGAAATACGCGCAGTTCTGCTGTGATTTTTTTCTATGGGGTCATATGCCATTCTTGTGTTTCAAGACCGTGGTGGTACTTATGTGACAGATGCGTTGATATGGGAAGAATGGTATAACTATATGGATGTGGCACTAATGGTAGAGAGCAAATTAAATACTGCAGCTACCAAGGTATACTTGGCGAGTTGCCATCAACATCGCACCTCAATGCACAACAGTGGCCGTAAATCAGCCGGAGTGCAGAGATCATACACATTTTACGAGAAAAGAGAATAGGAGTTAAGGTGCACCACACCATTAGGGGAAATATTGTATGCATAGTGGCTGAAAGACGTTAGAAAAGTAACGTACATTTGTATGTAAACATTCAAATGCGAGACAAATATCAAATTTCCGCAGATCGATGGATGGTTGCTAACTTGAAGCACGTTGTACAATATCGGTGACACAATTGTATTATCTACTGATATGTTGTGCCACTCACAGCATTTTTCTGCAGGGCATGGTGTTCTGGTCTTGATGTCCACATGGCTTCAATGCTTAGCCAGGGCTTTGAAGGAATATAAGAAAACATAACGACAAAGAGCAGAGTACACCGAGAAAGAAACTCAAAAAGCGATCCCGGACTAAAAATTTGTGGTTACAACGAATCATTGAATTTTGAAGGACAAGAAATTTAACGTCTCAATTACGGAACGATATTTTTGTAGGTAACAAGCAGTTATTCGCTAATTCCCAATGCCATAATGCCATCACCCGTACTGAGCTATAATTCTTCTTCAACGACAGCAATGAAATAAGCCGATTGGTGAGTCAACCCCACTACAAGTTTGAGTTCGGCTGCTGGTTCACTGTTGAATGTTCTCACTAGTTTCACAATCTGCCCCAACTAGAACCCACAATTGATTAATTCTTTCCTATAACCATCACATATGTCAATTGGTTTTTCTACAGTTTGACTAGCATGTTTGTGGAGAATCAGATAACCCCCAGAAGCTCACTTCCATTGTTGTATATGCGAAATCTTCCTTTGCAGTTTCTCCTAACCCATGCACGGTTGCAAAATAATTGGCCAGAGCTGCAAATTAAAATTCCCGTCGGAGGTTCATGAATAACTTGTGCTACTTAAATACCCCTTGTCCCACTCAGTTCCATTCGTTTTTCTAGTTAATCACAAGCCTTCAAGAGAATATGAAGTTAGCTTTTGTTTTCCTTCTCCAAGTTTGTCTTGGTTTAGTGCAATTGGATTTTGAAAGAGTTCGTGCAGCCAATTCTCAGAATGCCCACCGTTTGATCAAACGGCATGGAGTTTCTGACCTTGAGGTCAGCTTTGAAAACTATGTGTTCGTGGCTGACTTAGAGGTTGGTTCAGACAAAAACAAAATTTCTGTTCTTATCGATACCACTTCTGCTGACACCACATTCCCTGTCAGTAATGTCCTTTGTTATGCTGGTGAAGAAGAGGAAGAAGATGAATCTGGGTTATTCGTTGCTGCCTCCGACAACCAAGCTAGACACGAAAATCACGACGAGGAAGGTGATGATGGTGAAGAACATGCCACTGCCACAACTTGTACCGACCATGGATCATTCGAAACTGGTAAGTCTAGTTCCTGGAAAGCTGATGATAGTTACTACGTTGCTCCTGATGACTCCGACTATTACTATTTTGGTGTGTACGGGTCTGACACTGTTTACTTCAATGATGAAAAGCTTGATAATGTTACAATAATTGCTCTTAACGAAACTAATGCACCATATGGTATCTTGGGTCTTGGTTTATCCAGTATCAACAACTACTACCATGATGAATCTAATCATGATGATGCTCCAGAATATCCAACCTTCATTGACGTGTTAGCTGACCAGGGCTTAATTGAAAAGAAATTGTTTTCTTTGTACTTAAACCACCCTAGCACGTTAACAGGATCTGTTTTATTTGGTGGTGTCGACTATGCTAAGGTGGATGGTTCTTTAACTACAGTTCCTATGCTTGATGTTGAAAACCTGACTGGATACCAAATCCTGTTGTCTGGAGTTGACCTTGTTATCGAAGATAAATCATTCGAAATATCTAAGGTCTCTTATCCCGCTTTGATCTACAGTTCTAGTCCACTTTCAACCTTGCCAGAAAGTGTTTACGAGAATCTTGGTAAAAGTTTAAACGGTACCCTCAATGACGAGTTCCTATACTTCATCGACTGTCCTGCCAACGACGATTCAACGAAAGTTAAATTCGACTTTTCAGGTGCAAAAATTGAAGTACCATTAGGTGACTTGGTTATTCCAAACAAAGAAGGTGACCGTTGTTTGTTGGGAGTTTTCCCAGATTCAGACATTGTTTTAGGACAAAACATTTTGAGAAGCGCATATATTGTATTTGATATTGAAAACTCCGAAGTTTCCCTTGGGCAAGTTAAGTACACTGACGATACTAAAATTTCGACTATCTCAGAATCCATTCCTTCTGCCACTCCAGCTACCGCCACTGGTACCAACAAGAGCTCCTCGGACATTGTGGCCACTTCTGTGTTATCCTACGCAACTGGAATCAAGTCATTCAATTCAGTAGATGCTCTTTTCGTCTCAGAAATGTTTAGAGAAAATGCCGCCGCTTCTGGAAGTGCTAAACCAAGTGGTTCAAATAGTAGCAAGACCAGCAATTCTGACATGGCAGCAGGATCTGGTGATGCAGCTTCTAGTTCTGCTCCTAAATCGTCATCATCTCAAGGTGATGCTTCATCATCAGCTATGAAGGTTTCTTTTATTCTCAGCACAGTTTTCGCTGGGATGCTAGTTATTCTTTGAAAAAGTTTACAAATCTCGTATCACGATCAATCGTTTTAGATCAATTCTTTTAGGTTGATCTTTTAAACTGTACTTGGGAGTTTAATTAGTTGAATTGACCAGACACGAGCTGCTAGATAAATTATTTAAATAAAAGTGAATTACGATTAATACAAGAAGTGCCATAATTAATGTAATTGAGCGAAAGTAAGAGAAAAGAGTAGCCATTTCAAATCTGTCATTATCGTCCAATTGACAGAACTTTGGCTGCTAACTGAAGTTTCGGGAATACCTAAGATGTTCCGCAGTTTCTGCGTAATTTTCCCTTATGAAGAAACCGTTTCTACTTCAGTTTCTTTTTTGCATTCTGGTATAAAACACCCCAACGGGTGAAAAAGATCCATTAACCCTAATTCCAATGCAAAATTTCTTTTACAATTCTTTACGATATAGTAATGTAATAATGCCCAGCAAGACTAGCGTGATCATCTATTGTACAATAGTTTTACGAAATGTAGTGAAAAAAAGGGTTTTTAACTAGGAGAACAAATATTTCTGTGAACCCTCACTATTTTTAAACCTTCCACAAGAATTTTGAAGTAAGGTACAATGCAACCAAAATGACAGAGCCTTCTTGTTACCAATTTACATTTAAAAATTATTCAGATTTAGCTACTAAATAATCAAATCCCTAGTTCCTCGATACCCATAATCCTAGACCAAGTCAGCTAGTGGGATGGCTCCGGTGGTTCTCTAGGAAATCCATAAACTTTAGTTAAATTTCAACACGGTAGAAAAAAATGCGCGAAATATTTTTTGGATGGAAAAATTTTATGTTTCAGAATCAGCCCCACCCTGCCCCATGGCGAAGGGTTATTTTTAGTACGTTAAAGAAAAATTTGCACTCTTATCACTACGAGATTAATCAAAACTCTAAGGATAGGGCCTGATACGTAAACTTGAGGTTTCAACATTTGGTCTAATATACTCACATTTTAAGACGAAGATAAGCACAACAGTTAAAATGTAATCCTGTGTGAAGTCAACATCAAGAGCTTATCAAATGTCTACAGAATAAATGTTTCCGTTATTAATTATCTATTAGTATACAATATCATCTATAAAACAGTTCCTTAGAATAATAAAGCAACACCAGCAGCGGCAGCAGCAGCAACACCGACAACGTTAGCACCAGAAACAGCAGCAGCACCTTGGGAAGAAGAGCTGGAGTTGGATTTGTTGGAAGTGTTAGATTGGTTAGCAGCAGAAACAACGGAAGCAGCAGTTAAAGCGATTAAAACAGATTTGAATTGCATTGTGTGTATAGTTTATTAATGAATAGTCTAGCTTATTGAAGAAACTAAAAACTTTCAAAGAGGCAAAATGGCTACATATTTATAGGGAAAACTTTTCAAAGGCGGAAAAATTGAAAAATTATTTTTTCCAATATTTTTTTTGGGATAATCTCAAAATGGCAAAAAAAAAACTCTTCTAGAAAATCAGAAGGACCACTGATTTCGACTAGTGGCGAAGTAACGTTAAAATTAATGTTGCCTTACCCGTGTCTCGTCCCAATTAATACATATACGCTTGTAATATATGTTATACCTGCTTAATACTTCTCTACAGTTTTCTAGACGCGAATTTTTTTTACAATTATAGCACCGTATATACAGTGGGCTTATCGCTCACACGAAATAGCACCAGCCATCGCCAAAACAATGATTTTGTATACTACAAAAAATTGCCATTTACCAGAGTATTATTATTGTTACATTACTGGTGCCAATCCATTTTGCCACACGTTTATGACATTATACCTTGCGTCTTTACTCATACACCTTGACATCCCGTCGGAAGTCTTCTTACTTCCTGGACCTTAATGACTAATTAAACCTGTACATAAATGAAATGTGGCTGTACCATGTATGTAATTAACGAATAGAAACAGAAATAAAACCAAGCAGGGTGCCTTGAACCACGCCATTCGCGTCGCGACTTTCATGACCGCGACCGTGATGGAGTGTCTCCTGTTTCGTCATGTGAAA
Organism: Suzukiozyma palmioleophila; assembly: GCA_030560805.1. Taxonomy (NCBI): domain Eukaryota; kingdom Fungi; phylum Ascomycota; class Pichiomycetes; order Serinales; family Debaryomycetaceae; genus Suzukiozyma; species Suzukiozyma palmioleophila. The sequence goes on along the minus strand of JAKTVY010000029.1, from coordinate 60,972 downwards.
CTATAACCGAGCTGTCGCCAAAATTGATGCCATTCGAAACTATTCACGCTACACCGATACCTCCTATTACCAACAACATTTGTTCCTACACCGGAGCAGACCTTCGCATTAAGGTACAATTACAAGTTGCATTTCACGGCGATGGAACCTCTACTGCACTCCGGTTATCAATACTGTTTCACAAAGCAATTTTGAAGCTGGTATAATACTTCAACAGAACAGTCGTACTCTGCTTGGTAAGGTGTTGAGCACATCGTATACTCTATTATACCATGTTGTGTAAAATGTTCACTCAAACTAGTTTTATAACCTTTTTTAAAACACGACGCTGAACGATTTTTAATGCATTAATACCTTTCCGTGCCACCATCTTCTTAGCACCAAAAACATGATTTGTTAGCTTTAGTCGATTTTCTACAACTCTAGATCTGTGTTATCTGACCATTGTCCAGTATTAAATAAATAAATATCTCTATGATTTGTTTTGATTCGTTTGATCTTCCAATTGGGCATTGATGATTTGCGTAAGGTTTTCGTCACTAAGTTTATAATCGTATTGATGATCTTCACTAGCCATCAACAAGGACATAAATCTATCAGGTCTAATACCTGATCCAATATTACTTGTGCTATTTGCCAATTTATCTAAAGCTTGACAATTTTGCTTAATTTTACCTTCTAACAACCTTATCAATTCCTGTTCATGATAATCGGTTGTCTTCCAACTCATTTCGTAGTTTTTGAATATGTTGTCATCATGGAGTATATTGATAAAATCATATTTCGAAAAAATCTCATGTACAATTCTCTCATGGCTGACGGATTTTGCAATCGCATGCAACTCTTCACTTGACATACCCTCTTGTTCTAGTGTCACATTTCTTGATTGACACCATTCATCTGCGTTGTCAATATACTCCTTGAGATCCACAGTTTTCATCCACATTCGCAACTGACTAACGTACAAGTATTTTTTGAAAGTCAAGCCTGTTACTGACCTAAGGCCATATTCATTGATTAATGGTTTAGTGACATCTTGGGGAACAAACCCAACTTGATTGTCAATTATACATCCAACCAATGGGCTTAATTCGTCGAGCGAACTGAAATGATTATTCCGACAATTGTAAATTTTGAGTTTTTTGTTAGTTTCAAAGTACAGCTCGCCAGTTACAGCTGTCGTGGAGTTCTCAGAATTTTGCGCAGCATCTTCTCTCTTGTGTTTCGAATTCAAGTATCTTGATGGTGTTTCTGTATTAGAAAGTGATAATGCTGTGATATCAATATATGCTCCAGTATCAATATCCATGAATCTGGCGTCAATATTGTTATTAGAGTTACCCCGTTCTCGATGCGATACAAAGCTTCCAACATCAAGGAAATATCTTCCCAACCCATCAAACTTTCCATTCTTGTTACCAATGCTTTCAACAATTAATGATTGATTAAAATCTCTTGCTAATCGATGCAAATCCTCAACAGGTACCTGTACATCAACATCAACGTCCCATGGAAACGAAGTTCCACTCCAATACCAAGATAGCAAAGTTCCATGTGCAATCCATGTTCTTATACCATTTTGTCTAGTAAAAGTTATATAGTTCTTGATAAGACGGTGCAAGATAGATAAATGTTCTTCCGTACCTGAATTTATGCCCAGGAAAAATCTCCAATCATAATGGTCACCGAGAAGTCTTTTCGGATGTGATTGAACTAACTTCGCTTCGGCAAAGTATTTAGGTGGGAGTAATGTTTTTAATGAGTATTTCAATGATTCAACGTAGTTCTTATCGTCTCTGGAAATATTTTCTGATTCCATTATTTGTTCGACTACTTGTTGAGAGTTGACATAAAATGCATCTTCTGAAAGATAGATTGGAGCACTACCGGTCATGGGTAAATTTCGTCCCAAAGTTTGCGGTTGTGAAAGTTTTGGTGAATATGTTCTTGTGAAATTATTAAATGTTGACAACAAATTGAATGTATTATTTTCAGGCCAGAAGCTAGTATCCTTAACCAAAGACTCAACAATCCCATTATGTAACAAGGAGTTTTTTATGTCATTCTCGGTAGACTGGATTGGAAATTGATATGAAAAATCATTGTTAGAACTAGTCAAAAAGATAATTTTGGATGGTGGTGGAGCAGTTGAATAGAGATACGATTTACCCACTAGTTCTAAGTTTTCCTCTGTCTGCTGACCACTGGATGCGAAAATGTCATATCCTAATAGATTCTTGTCATTCAAGCGACAATACTTATCGACACTTTTCAACTTTGTACGTCTAGATGCTCTGACTTTGGAAATGTCAAAAATGGTTTCACAATAGTTGAATTTTGGGTCTTGATTTGTGATGAACTTATGCAATTTTGTGATGTCAATCCAATCAGACCAGTGGAAAGGTAATTCGAAGTTATCGATTTCATTTTTCGACACCTCATGCTGAATGTATTTGAGATAGGTATTTAAGGTGAATCGAGGGTCAAAATGATGGATCAAGGGCTTTGGAACATCTGGATTCAAATAATATTCCGGAGTAGAAACATCTAGTGGGAGTTCCAACCCATCATTCATAAACCAAAAGTCATTATCAACGTCATTTTTCAATTTTTCTGATTTGATTTCTGCAAATTTCTCTCTAAACCAGTCATCTCTCTGTAATATATTTTTATCGACGATATTAGTCTTGACCCATGCTTTAATTGACTTCGGCTTGGGCAATACCGGACGTATAATTGTTTCTGACCAGTAGACATTGAGCTGATGTCCGATACCAATTAATAGAAGTAATAGAACCGTTGCTTTCACAAGTAGCGAGATATGTTTTCTAGGTAAGCTTAATGCAATCATTATGAATGCCCACGATCAGCCCAAGTCCTGCGATACAAATTAGCATACACTTGTGACAATCAATAGGGTTGACAAAAGTTATTTGCTAATTCCAAGTTTAAATAGTTTCCAGTTCAAATACCGATAACTGTAACGGTTTTGGATGTAAATATGATTTAATTTTTAAAGCCGGAAATAAAGGATAAATGTGACTTTATACCCGAAGGTTTGGTTGCTGTTTACCGAAACAATGGAAAAAAAATAGAAGTACAATCGCACAAATGTCGAATGAAGTCACAACCGAATCTTGTGAACCAACAAGAACTCACTCCTAATCGCCGCAAGATCAAAAAGATAGACTAAACAAAACTTATATAATAACTCCACAAGGCAATGAATCAACAAATGCACTGCCTACTTCAAAATTTAGATCGGTAAAATAACCCAAAATTCCCCATCGCGGCGAAATATACACGAATCAGTTGATGTAAGGTCCCACCAGTGACTAGCGAAAATTCTAGAGATCCTACATCCATCGTACGACAATAACCGTATTAGACGTACCCCTAGCCAAGAAGATTACAGATGTGGCAACTATCTAGAGAAAATTGCATCATCTGTCACTACTGAAAGGTAACTTTTGAGATCTTATTGGTGGCAGCCGTTGTACAATTGAATGGGGCTTATTACTGACATCGCCCGCCCTTGTTTCATGAGATTACTTTGGGAGTGAAAATAAACCTGTCAACATGTACTGTTGAAATATTTTGGGCCGCAGCAACGTGCTGCTTGCTCCATATTGTGGAGCTGACGTCTTCCCGATCTCGGTATTGACATGCTACCATCTCCAGAAAAGCTTTGGGTCCAAGCCAACCAGTGAGATCGATGAGCATCGCATCGTGTGACATATTTTGTCGTGCGAATCAGATTCAGCCCCATCTCAAAGGATATTGACTTCTACAACAATTGTCTGGTATGGCAGCCCTGTGAGCTGCAACCTCTCTAAAATTGTGTATTGTTATACTTCTTGCGCTTCATTGACAAATTGTGCTTTAAGTGGTTTTGAGTTTGTACATTTTCAGAGTACAATTCGCCGGTTTTTGCTTTCGGTAATGTAGGTTGATTTTATACGAGGTATCTAAAAATGTTCTAATATGCACCGATAATCGTTAACCACATTGTTTTCAAGTTGGTATTTATTTTATCTCAGCAGCCTTAATAGCACTCTTTTCACCTAGTAAGATATCCGTTTCCATTTAAATAGATCTATATACTCATCAATTGCGGCACATGCTAAACCGAGATCAATTCGGTTTCAACGTCAATTTCTCGAACTAGAACCCCCTCGTCTCCAGTTCCCAAACTTCCCAAGACCTTTACGCTCGGGTTGCGTACATCTATTTCATGGTTTCCTTCGTTATTGTTAAACTCTATGATCAGTGACGAACCCCCGTATATAACGTCGTCTTCCTGTCCCACTCGGTTACATGCTACTATATTGACTTTCTTATAGTACTTGTTGGGAATACTGTGCTTGTGGCCCAAAAATGGAAAGAACCTCAAAATCCAGTAGTTCACTGTTGATACTGATGGGATCTGCGGTATAAACTGCTGGTCATTCGTTGAATCCTCCCCTGTGAGCTCGTAGACGGGATTCTTTGTTGCAGGATCTGAATTGATAGTGGCAGGGTTTTCGTTATTAAAGAACTTTGCAAATGGCTTGCTTTGTGATATCTTTTCGTCTTTAGTCAATTCTGACTTTGCTGATGGAGAATGAGGAGATAACCATGCCATCGGACACAAAATAAGCTTGACCTTCTGGGCAAAGCAACTCAATGAAAACTCAAAGTCGTTGAATGGGGCCTCGAATTTGTATGGGTTCAAGTCCATGCAAATACCGATATTCGTTTGCACCGCATTATATTCACCAGAACTGTTAGGATGTAAATAATACTGCTTATCCAATATCAATGGAAACGACTTGAATCCCTTCTGAGGGTTTTCCAGACACCCCCAGACTTCGTCGGTCTCGTATAGAAACGTCTTTCTGTAGTTGTGTAGGAACTTACCATTAGGAGCAATCAATGCCGTGGAGTTATAGATCGTGGAATCATACACCTCCGGGTACCCAATCAACGTGAAACACTGGAACTTTGTGGAGATCTCTTTGGCAAGATTAATTGATGAGCCTCCCTCTCTTTGTGATTCCAAGTATGGCTTGATCATGGCTGGAGACTTGAAGTTGTACCCGGTGATGGCTAGCTCTGGCAACAAGACCATATCGACAGCAGGAACAGAGCTAAGGAGCTTCTTTACCTTGGCGATGTTCGCCTCCACCTGGCCGATCACAGGGTTGATTTGAACGCACGCAACTTTTAATTTCATCATCTACAGTAAATTGTAGTACTTTATGGGTGCGAAATCATTTCGTTTAAAATGAGAAATTCGGTATACGGCTGTTAAACAATTGAATCTTTGATGTTGAATTCTTGTATATTTTAGTACCGTTACTAGATGGCGATGTTGTCGTAGGTGTTCTCCTGTAAGCCGTTACAACGGATGGTGTGGTCGTAGAACAAATTGCAACCTCGGTCGGTCCACAGTTGCAACACATAGCACTGCTTCTGACTTGATCTAACGAACTCGGAGTCAACACCAACAATAGCCAATTTACAAATTGTTGGCTCCTAGTCTAGGCTACATGTAAATTACTTTATAGTCATTTATGTCTACAAATTACACACCTCATACACCACACATGGCATCAACTATGCCAGAGTGCACTACAATGTTAATCGAATGTGGCTAACGGCACACCCTGAACGCAATTAGTAGACTGAAGAAACCCTGGCTAGAACAAACTAAGAATGGAGACAGTCATGTCTGGGAATTATGGCCAGAGTGGGGGTGGGCAGAGTGCTCGTGGTGCGCTAGAACGACAACTGACTACCTACGTCCATTTTGCCGCGGCTTCCCTTGGCAACATCTCCCTGAGCAGTTGTGTCGGGCCAGGGGCTGGCACGGAGCAGAAAAAATGGGGAGAGGTTCACGTGACGCAAATTTTCCTCCAATGAAAAAAATGAAAATGGTGTGAGAATTTTAACTACGAGTATACAACACAATTGTACTACAACAGTAGAAAACAATGTTTAAACAAGCAGCCCAACTCAACTTCAAGAGATTTGCTCACGGTCACGGCCACGGAGTCTCCAAGTTATTGAACTCCCCAGCTTACTCTGGTGTCAAGGTCAACCCTAAGGCCGGTGAAGCTTTCGTCAAGAACTACACCGAAAAGGTCCATCACTCCGAAGGTATCACCAAGTTATGGAGAAAATTGACCTACCTTGTTGCTGTTCCAGCAATCTTGTTGACCGCAATTCCTGTTGTCAAGGTCGAATTGGAACACGCCAAGCACAGAGAACACTTAGCCCATGTTCCTGATGAAGAATGGCCAGTTCAATACGAATACCAAAACCTCAGACAAAAGAGATTCTTCTGGGGTGATGGTGACAAGACCTTGTTCTGGAACACTGCCGTCAACAGAAACATCGAACCATAAATTAGTTGATTTTCATACTACTTTGTAGCATCTCATCCTCATACTGACAGGTTATATACATCCGTTATGATTTTTAGTCCTCGATAGACAATACACATTATGTAAACCATACTCATGTTTCATGTAAGTCGAACTCACTGTCCGCTTCCAGCGAATTGGCAATGCACAGCACGGTTGTTTGGACAAAAAGGTTTATTGATATGATATTGAATATCGAACCATTGATTTTTGGGGAAAGCAACCTGGTGGGAGCATCATAGATGCCTTGGTCTGGCAATTGGCTATTGTAGGCCAATTGGCTCCAATTGACCGAGTAATGTAATTGTTCAATTGAGTTTCTACAGTATTGGCTTCGCTAGCAATTACGTGCTTGATCTTCAACTTTTACAATGACCATTTGCTTATCACCATCATATACTTGCCTTTATTGGGTTTTCATTCATTAAACGTTTACATTGTAATTGTACATGATCTTATAAAGTGCTAAAAATATATAGGTTATTGGTGGCAGCAATGGCCACGCTATTCTCTTTGGGATGCCATGACAAATGCAAAACACTCTTCTTGAAATCAATGTCATCAAAATCGTTGGTGTTGGACCCTACTCCACTCATCATACGTCTACGCATCGTCGAGTTTCCGGACTTCTTTGATTTGAATGCTGACTTGTCGGCTTGCAAAACAATTTCTTCTTGTTCATCGTCCGACGTATTCGCTGGGTCCTCGTCGTTAAAATCTTCAGAAGCATTCTTTCCGTTACTGGACTTGTCCTTTTTGGTTTTATCAGACGAATTGAGTGGAATTTTCGTGTCACAGTTGGTAACTGCATTTGGATAAATCATAAAATTGTTATTGTAAGACCCTGTCATTACCGATTTGTTATCACCAGAAAATTGAACTTCAAACTTGTCAAAAATTGCATCATTTTCGTAGGTGTCACATAACCGATCTCGTAAATGCTCATGGACATTGATGGTTTTCACTGGTTTAGATTCCATCGCCAAATCCCAGATCTTGACCGTCATGTAGTCCCGAGAAACAATATATCTACCATCATGACTAAACTTGACATCGGATATAGAACTGGTAATTTCTGTGAAAAAATTGTGAGAAGATGGATCTAGATACTCCTCATAAATCTTGGAATGTGCGTCACATAAACTGTTTGATCTCATATCTGACAACTTGATTGCTCCTTTCGACGAAGAATACATGAATAAATTACAATGGGACGGGTGGAATTCTGCTGAAGTGATAACTTCAGTCAATTCTTCCATATTGGCCGGCTTGATGTCGACAATATTGAATGATTGGTCGGCAATACCCAAGTTCCATAAATTGATTCTCAAGTCATCAGATGACAAATAAGTTTCTTGGTCAGAATTTACCGAAATGGAGTTGATGTGATAGGCATGGGCGTTTGAATAGATTTTTTTGGGTTGAGCTGAAATCAACTTGTCATGCAATTGCAATTGAGGTAATTTCAATGAGTCAATTGATATTTGGCTAGGTAAATGAGAAGACCCATTAAGGTTGTTTTGTGCTACATGTTTAATTTGCTTTTCCGAAATTTTCCACAATTTGATTGTTTTATCGTTTGTCGACAATAAAATCAAGCTGTCGTTACTTGGTCTCAACCATTTGATCTTGTTAATTTTTTCTTCAATTTCCAACGATTTCAAGTAATCAAACTCGGCGTCGTGCGATTGGAACTCGGTAAAAAACTTGTACTCACACCCTTGTTTCTTCTGGTTCCGTTCAAAAAGAACCACTCTACCACCTTTATCACCCGTGGCCAAAAAGTCCCCAGTATGATCAAACTCAACGGTCGAGATGATGTCAGCCTCAGTGATATTTTCGATATCTCCCTTATCACCAAAGCATTGGCTGAATTTCCAAGTTTCGTCTGCCATGGTGCGTCAACTGATGGCAAAAATCAATGGTGACTATATCAAACAATCTTGACGGAATCAAATTTTAGGCCACTATCACTTATGGTGTGCCAATTCGAATCAATTCAAGGATTTTATCGTAAAAAATCAATGACAAATATTATCCTTATAGCACTCTCTAACAATGCTATAAACACACAGTCGTCTAATTTTTTTTTTGCTATATTAACAACTATACTTTGCTAGTCGGTAAATTAATTTTACAACCTGACCAAAATCCTCATTTAGGGTGGACAAAAGATTTTTAGCGACCGACTGTATATTGGTAGCGCCCTCTCCTCCCGTACCTACCCTGAGTATCATTCTTGGTGGGAGATGAATTCGTGTGGGTAAAACGAAAATTATTTATCGATTGCAACCTGACACAAGCACTAACTTGGCTCTGCAATTGCAACCCAATTGTTTCTTGTTTTAGCCTATGGGATGACGCCTTCTGGTCGAGGTGGATTTTGATCCTTCTGTGGCTCTCTGCAGGTTTTATCTCTAATCGGTAATCTATATGCATTCGGCGATTCATGGTGAGTCTAAAGTATCCCAGTGTGCTTATTGGGCCGTGGCAGAAAGGGCACTCCAAAGCCACAAAAAGGGGTATTGGAGGCAAATGCAGTGAGCGGTCGTGATGTATAGCATTAGGAGATATATGGTTTTTTTTGCGGCAAGAAAGAAGGGTACTTTGTGACTTTGCTAAATATGGCTGCAAAATTTTTCTTGGTAGCAATATGTCATTTTTGTAGGGATGCTTAGGGTTTGGAGATGTATTGTTTTCTTCTTGCAAAACATGAGCAGGTGATTACTTGTGTTGTTGTTGATTGTTTGGTTTGGGGTCGATACTGACGTTTGATCCCAGTGGGGTGGTTATCTGTGTTTTTTCTTAAACAGTTAAACGGTCCATTTGGTGCAGCAATTCTTCTTAAAACAATAGTCTACTAGCATGCCGCTCAATCAATTAGAGACGTTGCTACCTGCTACAGCCGATGGATCTTCACGTAGTATTTACGGTCCTGGACACAATAGCTGTGGGCTGTTCAGGAACACTAAATTATACGTCCCATGGGACAGTAGTTGCAAAAATACCACATTATACGATTCATCTACTACGCAAAATAAGAATGATCGTAGCTGATGCAAGTATGGTTTAATTGGCGATTTAGTTGACCATGGAGAGCGAAAATCAAATTTAGACCCAAGAATCTAACCAAGAGGTGTTAGATTCTGATTTAGCAAAACAAAAGCCTACTGGTTACTATTTGGTTGAAAAGTACCTCTATGTGTGTATGAGGCACTCTTTCACCCATTTTTCAATTTCTCCTCAAATATGTCTGTGATCCCGAGAATACCGAATTAGGCAATCGAGGAGGTATTGAATACTTTCCACAAAGCAGACAGAAATAAACCTATATCCCACGAATTTTATCCCAGTACAAAAGGTGTTACTAACAATATATGAACAAGATACCTTGAAGCTTCTCATCAAGAAATCCTATTTTATCGACACACGATTATACTACAAATGAAGACATCTCCATCAGTCCCACGTTTTGTGATTATCACGTAGCATTTGCAGTTGAGTACAAGTACAAACAAAGTTCAGTAATAGAACGAGCACGTCACGAGAGCTAAAGAGGAGGACACGGTGGTTTTCTTCTCTGACTTCAGCATCCAGAAAAATCCTGGCCCTCTTACACAATGATTGGGATTCAAATCAATATTAGTACATGTTATTTATTAGTAGAATAAACTAAAGATTTGCTAGATACAGTTTACTTAAGAAATTGTTTAAGCGGATTTCTTAGCAGCATCAGATGGAGCAACTTTTTTGTCTTGGTTGAATCTCTTTCTTTGTGGAGGAGTTCTGATTCTTCTGTCAGTTCTGGATCTAACTCTAACAATTCTGGCGTGAATAGCACAAGAGACACAGTAGTGCAATTTGTTGTATAATTTTGGTAAAGCGTATTCGGCGTAGACAGAAGCTTCAGATAAATCTCTAACAGCAGCAGCTTCAACCATGTTTCTGATGGTGACTCTCTTGATAGCCTTATCCTTTGGAACACATCTAGCACAGTTTAAACATCTGACTGGTTTGACGTGACCTCTACCCTTCTTATTTCTACCGTTGGAAGCTCTCTTTTTTGGCATATTCTAAATAGTTAGTACTTGTAATCTTAGTTTACTTCTGGTATGACTGCTTGGTCCAAGGGAATATTTGAGTCCATAAATATATCCTAATATATTGAGAAATTGTTACCACTACCAATGAACTATCTAGTCCATTTGAACCCATTTGACTTGATTAAATAGTTCAATTTGAGTTATACATCAGGAATTATACGGTATATCATCATAGTTTTACCCTCCACCGCTCTCAGTCATGTATTCACGTCGTAACATACCGTTAAATTTACTTATAAAAAGATATATAAAATTAGATTTTTCAGGAATGAAAAAATTTAGAGTAGTATTGATCGTAATAGTGGAAAATTTTTCGAACTGTCTTGCTTAGGTAATCGGGTTTTGTCACGTTTTAATTTGATTTCTAGGGTTTTAGACCTATATTTTATATGCCGGTGTTCTTGGTCCACAAAAATTATGGCGCTACCGTATTTTGCTTTAATAAGAGGTGTTTTGGGGGTAGCAAACACAAACCAAACCATTGGAACGTGTAATCTCAGTATGTGCATGAGAACTAGGCCAATAAGCCCAGTCTGGGCACATGACTACAGGGTTTGATGCTTTTCTTCGACTGAAAAAACTTTTACTACGAATCGTTTCCGTGGATCAGCAAGATTAGAACCCACAGGAATACAGTACGAAGCCAAAATGAAGAGGTAGAGATTCAAAAATTTCTCTGTGTACATTCTCATAAAACAAAGTGCAATTTTAACAATTGTAGGGGTCAAGAGCATGCCGTCGCCGAACAGAAGGGATACAGTATTAAAGTGTTCGCGCCTTCGTCCTGCCACGATTTACGTCAAGCATTTGAAACGTCGAACCAATCTGACGTGCAACTTTCCATACAATCTCTCTTTTTAATATCACGGTATCTCCAAGGCACAACACAATTAGCCTTAGAAAATCGAACAACCCTTCTAGATTTGGAAATTTAGCGAAAAATTGCGGATATATACTACGATTAAGCTTCATGGAAACTACGCTTTACCTAGGCTTTGACCTACAGTGTCAATCTCGCTAAGACCACAACTCGTATGCAATATCTCTACCGTATTAGTCCTCAAGGCTGTATATTCACTTTTGTACAATACACTTGTTTGTGCGTAATTCCCATAATGGGATGTTTCTTGCAATATTCCAATCTAAGGATGTTCTCAGTAGGTTAGCTGATAGGGGTTGGCTATAGCAGAGCCCGTGGTGTCTGGTACCAGGTATAGGCTGGCCCCGTACGGCGCCGAACCACGCTTCGACCTAGCCGCAGGGAGACTAGGCAGTAAGACCCTCGCCTGTATACGTTTGGAATTATCCAATAAAATTCCATAAAATCGGCATGAAAATTATAACCTGATTTTTACAAATAAAAATCGCAAATAGTTCCAATTACCTTAAAGTTCATTAAGTGATAGTGATTATTAACAGTATGTACCACACAATGGCTGTTTTGACATGACAATGAACTCAGAATTCTGGCAATACCAAACTGGCAACGGAGTGTAGTTTTCCTTCGACTTATTTCGACATCTCCATCATCCCGTCTTGACTGAAAGTCGTCAATTTATCATAATCAAGATATCCCCTAAGTATGACAACATTTACTCTTTCGACAAAGTGCAAACTGGAGTGTTGTCAAAGACAAAGAACAAGATTGGTTCACGTCATTTCCGGGACCATTTCCGGTTGCGTCGTCGACCTGTTGAATTTGAAGCCGAGTTCAGCAGGGCCATCCATTGACGAATTGAACACGGTGCCGTTTAATTGAGTTGTTTTAGTATCATGTTTCGATTTGTAGAGTTTGTTATACTAACATTCAGTGCTTTCCCGTTCAATCAGAATCTCTAGACAATCCATTAGATTGTTATCCCAAACCTCGAGAGTGTGGGCTGCTAAACCAGTTGTAGATTCCCCAACTGCTAAGACCTTGTCTGATGTTACTGGTAAGGACTCTTCTTTGATTGGTGCTGGTGCCACTCCAGGTACTATCCCAACCGATATCGACCAAGCTACCGGTTTAGAAAGACTTGAAGTTTTGGGTAAAATGGAAGGTGTTGACGTTTTCGACATTGAACACCCAATCGTTGAAGGTTCTGGTACCATGCAAGACCCATTCATGGTCCCAACCTACATGGGCCAAAGATACGTTGGATGTAAGGGTAAAGCAGGTGAAGAAGACCACAAGCCATACTGGATGAAAGTCGAAGTTGGTCACGAAGCTAGATGCTGGCAATGTGGTTCTGTCTTCAAGGCACAATATTTGGGTGAACCAGACATGGCTCACCATTAAGTCATGGACACAAATATCGTTACTTAGACAGTACTTCGAACTATTCAAAAAACAATTTATGAGGGAATTAGTATATTCCTTTTACCGTGATCCTCATATCATGATTCGCATATAACCAATTCTTTTCATGCTAGTTTCAAATACATTAGATATTATTCATCGAATAATAGTTATGAATACATATTAATAGATATGAATTGTAACACAATGGGCAAAGTAGACCCGTAGGTATTAGACAATCGAAGTTGGCCGTGTTTTTACGTACTTTTCTAACTACTTATCCATAGAGCACGAACTACAATCATACGCATATCACCACAATAATACGCACATCACCACGTTACAGTCTACAGTGCATTCTACGGTCTGCATTGTTTGCGTAGGCATGTCATCTACACACAACAGTAACATGGCCATATACGGCGTGTTCCTGAAGTGTGGTGGTAATGCCGGCATCGGCCCTGGCAAAATTACCTACCACCAGTATTCCCTACTGCAATGGGAGGAACTATGTAGTAGTGAAAATCTTCTGCGCCGTAAAAATGCAACTTGTCTACAAAGGGGATTTACCGGACATTAAACGATATACAGATATTCCGGTCCTGACCTGTTCTGTGGACAGACGAGAAAAGATGGTCCAGGTAGGACCACTGGACCACTGGATCGATCGATAGAGCTGGTAAAATCCGATAGATACGTGTCCAATAGATACAATAAATGCCACATTTGCCAAGACGGAATAAACAATGTCGTAGTGGTCAAATCCCTAGTGTGGTTCTTCAGTATTATTGTGAAAAACAGTGCTAGATTGTGTAAATGAGCCGCACCACTCACTATATAAATAGAAAAGATGGTGCGGTAATTGACGGCTATCGGCGATTTTGCAACAAAATTTTTCAAAATCATGGTTTAGCTGAATTCAGTATAAATGAAGTGGCTCAGGGTGCTTCGGTACTGTTGTAAACATTGTAGAATCACACAAGTGTGTCTTGTTTCGTTAAATTCCTGACACTTTAATTTTTTGGTCCATCTCATATCGCATACAATGACAAAACTTCAAGTGTTGTTTGTGGATCACCCCAACTATGACTCGCCAGAGTACCGCGACTTTTCCGGTAGATACGATTGTATACACTATTCATTGACCACAAAGGAGCAATTGATCTACGACTTGAACACTCAATTCAAAAACATCGTTGCCATTTATGGAGGATGGATCGGGTTTAGCTCTATCGGAGGATGCCCCCAGGATTTGATAGACCATATTCCTCGTAGTTTACAGATATTTGCCTTGTGTTCTATAGGATATAACGGGTACGATTTAGCAGGGCTTTCTGCTAGAAATATTGCGTTGACCAACGCACCGTCAAACATCGCATCTAATTCCGTGGCCGATCTCGTTTTGTACAACTCCTTGCAAAGTTTCCGGAACTTTCAAATAGTTGCAGCCAATGTAGGCGGAAAATTGAACCAATCCTCGGTATTACGGTACAGTTTGAAACATGGAAAATTCGATCAAGAGAGCGGGAAAGCCATCATATCTCCACAAGATGGTACCAGCTTTGGTGATTTAACATGTGGAAGGCCCAACTTGTCTCCAATGGGTGCAAATGCTGTGATTGTAGGATTTGGTAGTATTGGTCAGATAATAGGTCAAAGACTTTCATCCATCGGTATGAACATCCATTATGTAAAACGGACAAAACTTTCTCAATCTGAAGCAGAAAGCTTGGGGTACCGTTCCACCTATCACTCAAGTCTTCAGCAAACCACAGGTTTTGCCGATTTGGTAATTATAGCATGTCCAGGAGGGCCATCTACAAAACATCTTATAAATAAGCAAATCATTAATGACATGGCCAAACCATTCCGAATCATCAATATTGGCCGTGGGACATCAGTTGACGAACACGCTTTGGTAGCTGGACTCAAGTCTGGTAAAGTTCTCTTTGCTGGATTGGACGTGTTTGAAGAAGAGCCCCAAATCCACCCTGAATTGGTCGGTAGACAAGACGTAGTGATAACGCCTCATATTGGATCAGGAACCCATGAAAATTTCAACTACACCATGAAACTTGCATTTGACAACATCGATAATGTCATAAACGGCAACGATGAACACATTACTAGAGTTAATTAAATATTTATTTCAATATAGAGAATTTTGCAGCCATTTTGCAGCCAAACTTAAATATGTGTAGAATAACTTCACTGAGCAAACAATCCATTCTGGTAGAAACACAGATTTCCCACTTCTAGTAGAGTTTCAAATTACAGGTTAGATCAACGGCCGCTTCTTGAACTATTGGATGTCTCATTGTTCTAAACCACTCGCAAAAATATGTTTTGCGGCTTCAACGATAATTCTTCAGTGGACTGATTTGAAAATGAACATACCCGAGAAGTATTTGCGCTAATGACTACAACAATGGTAGTATCCACTGATATGTTGCGGGCACCTCTGATGGTGTTGAACGGGCACACGTTTACCTTATTTACTGAACATTTTTACAGAGGCAAAAGAGGTGCCCAACGAAGTAGTTAAAACACGCCATTATAACCGGATCAAACCTACAACAGTACGTGAACGTAAAACTACGATCCAGTTGAGGCACGGCCAAAGTCGTCGAATTTGCCGTGGTCGTTTCAGATTTTCAGGCGTTTCACTACAAAAGGACCCTCCGAACAAACCCAAAACACAACAAGCTCTGTCGCCATGGCCAAAAAAACATTATAATCCCCATTTCATAGCCATAGTCGTCAGTTCACGCTAGAAAAATCTCTACCCCAAATTGTTAAAGATTTGTGGTGGTGAAATCCGTCGTGTATAAAATCAATCGGTTTTCCAGGCTAATCTGGTGGTGGTGAAAGACGAGCCACCTTGAACGGTAGTGATCAAATATCAATAATCATAGACGTCTACCATGCTGTCGTTGTACATTGGTGTTTACAGGGCGTTGTATGACTATGTTGCTCAGGCCGATGAGGAATTGTCGATCCAAGCTGGTGATCTTTTGTACTTGCTTGAAAAATCCGATTTGGATGAGTGGTGGAAGGTCAAGAAGCGGGTTATAGCTGTTGGCGACGAAGAAGTGGATGAACCTCAGGGTTTAGTGCCAAGTAACTACATTGAAGTTGCTCCGGTCGTCAAACAATGTCTGGCATTGTATGATTATGATAAGCAAACCGAAGAAGAATTGACGTTTAAGGAAGGAGATCGGTTCAACATATACGACTTGAATGATCCCGACTGGTTTTTGGTTGGTGATTTATCTGAACAACAATTTGGGTTTGTTCCGTCCAATTACTTGCAGTTAGATCTGGAGGCAGGTGCTCCGGCGGCCAATTCTGCGGTCAATCTGTCGGTTGCTTCCCAGCCTCAGTATCAACCGGTCCAACAGCAAGCATTACCACCTCTTCCTCAAGAACAGAAGTTTGATCCTTCTGCATTTGCTCCTCCACCAACTCATTATTCCAGAGCACAACCTAATGAGGACGTTTCGTCTGAACCAAAGGACACGTTGGACGTCGGCGATCGTGAGGAGCCCGAAGAGGTTGAAGAAGAAGCTCCTCCACCAATGCCCACGAGACCCAGATCCGATACGATTGAATCTAAAGGAGCTCCATCGATGGAAAAAGAAGAAGACTTGGACAACACTCCAGAACACAATTTTGATGGAGAATATTTCACTTGGTACATTCACGAAATAGACAACCGTTACAAGAAAAAGGCAGTGATATTGTCCATTGGTAATGGGATGATTATTTTGAAGCCAAACAACAAAAACAAGAAGTTATTGCGGGCAACTTCCAGTATGGATTATGAATGGAAGATTAGGGACTTGGTCAATTTTAACCATGAAAAGAAACATGTATTCCTTGAGTTCAAGAATCCTACCGTGTCAGTTGAACTTCACACTGGAACAAAGGATGTTTCTGAAGCAATCATGTCAATTCTTGGAGATTTGAAAGGTGCGGATTCTGCCACTGGGTTGAGAGAAGTAGCACAAGCATCGAAAGCTTCAACAAGCGCAAACAATAGAAAAATCGGGAAGCTTCTTTTCGACTTTATTGGACAAGGTAGTGACGAATTAACAACACGAGAGGGTGAAAGTGTTTACATCATCAATGACATCAAATCCAAAGATTGGTGGATGTGTCAAAATATTGAGACTGGTAAGCAAGGTGTTATTCCATCTTCGTATATTGAGATAGTGGGTACTTCTAACTTGGATAAATTAACCGCAACGCCACAAAGGAAGAAGTCGATGAAATCTTCTAAAGGAAAAATCGTTGACCATAAGGACCACGATTCCCATCGTCGTCATCGTACAAGAGACGAACGTGATAAAATCAGAGAAAGAGATAGAGCACAAAGAGATAAGCTGTCATCAAAACATTCCGACTCCGACAAGAGTATGCCAAATTTCCATAGAGTTAGAACTTGGATCGATAGTTCAGGTTCATTCAAAGTGGAAGCTGAATTCTTGGGTTGTGTTGAAGGTAAAATTCATTTGCATAAGACAAATGGGGTCAAGATTGCAGTTGCAGCATCAAAATTATCTATAGAAGATTTGGAATATGTTGAAAAAGTAACAGGTACATCTCTTGAAAGTTACAAGGAGGAAGTCAGTAGGCAATTGCAAATGAAATCGTCTAGAAGAAAATCTGGAGTTGTGTCTACTAATCCTTCACCTTCCAAAGGACACTCTGCCACAGCTGCGATCAATGACATTTCACCAGCAACACCATCGAAATCCAAGGCAACCACTCAACTTTCAAGCTCGGAGCCGGATTATGATTGGTTCGAATTTTTCTTGCAATGTGGGGTTGACATTGGTAACTGCCAACGTTATTCGCTCAACTTCAGCCGTGAACAAATGGATGAAAATATTCTTGAAGACATTTCACCATCACTTTTACGGACATTAGGATTAAGAGAAGGGGACATTATCAGAGTCATGAAATACTTGGACAAGAAGTTTGACAGAAAGAAAACTGGTGCGGAAGAGCCAGCACCAAATGGAGGCTTATTTACCGAACCAACAGGAGCATTGAAAAATAACAGCTCGACAACCGAAATTTCGAAGGTTGATGCAAATGCATTGCCAAGTCCACAAAAGCAAGCAGTTCCTCAGCAAACTTCTCAAACAAAACTGGAAGATGATGCTTGGGTTGTTAAACCAGCTGCTAGATCTAATGAAGACCTTAGTAGACCTTCTCCACAACCTCAGCCTCAAACACAAGCTCCTCAATATACTGGATCATTACAAGATTTGGTCAATATTAAACCATTTGATCCAAATGCAAGCAAATCAACTCCAGCTGATAAACAACCATCTAATGTTGAACCAAGTGCGCCAGCATTAACTCCTGTCAAAACTGGTACTTTGGCGCAACCTGGCCAACAATACACAGTTGCAAAACCAGGAATTCAAGGTCAAGCCACAGGTGGACTTGTTCCAGTTCGTACTGGTGGTTTGGTTCCGGTTCCAACTGGTGGTTTAATTCCAGTTCAGCCTACAGGATTTATTCCAATCCAACCAACAGGATTTGTTCCAATTCAACCAACTGGTGGATTACAACCACAATTAACCTTTGGTATTGTTCCATTGCAAACAGGTACATTTACCATACAAAAAACTGGCGGGCAGGCCACTGGAAGTGCTCCTCCTCCAACATCATTTGGACAGCCATTCCAACCTGTGTTGCAGAATGGTAATGTCACAATTCCAGCTACATCTTTCAATCAGCCATTATCATTGCAACAAACCGGACCTTTGATTCCAGCACAAAGAACTGGTGGTAATCCATTCCCATCTCAACCTGTGCAATCGTTCCCAACACAATTAACGGGAGGGTTGAATCAAGTTCCTAATCAAATAACAGGTGGATTGCCTCAAACTAGTTTCAATAGTGCACCAGTGTCAACACAAATTACTGGAGGATTTGTGCCGCAATCTACTTTTGGAAAACAGGCCACTGGTGGATTTATGAACACACAAACTGGTGGAAATATGCCACCAACATCATTTGGAAATCCACCACCTAATTCATTCGGTTCATTATCTTCACCACCTACTTTTGCCCAACAGCCCACTTTCAACCAACAGCCTGCGTTTGGCCAACAACCTGCTTTCAATCAACAATCCACCTTTGGACAACAGTCTACTTTCAACCAACAGCCAGTTTTTAGTCAACAACCTACTTTTGGCCAACAACCTACTTTTGGCCAGCAACCAACCTTTGGTCAGCCTGATGTAAATTCATTGAGTAACATGTTCCAAAACACTGGCATTAGTGGACCTCAAAACTTGAGCAATGCACCAATGAATAATACATTCATGTCACAACCAACGAACACATTTGGTCAACAAGGACAAAATGTGAACCAACCATTCACATCGTTCGGCCAAGCAGATGGTTTCGGCAATCAACCATTACAATCTCAGCCTACAGGAGCAGGATTTGGTAATGCTCCATTACAAAGCCAACAAACTGGAGGTAGAAAAGCAAACCTTTTCGCAGCAACCCCAGATAATCCATTTGGATACTAAAAATCAATAGAATTACGATTAATGAAAATTTGATTGTGTAAGAGATTCGGCATGTTATTATTCACTTTTGTTTTATTGAAAATCATCTTCCTATTCCGTGTTTTTGAATACTTATCATATAGTAATAGAAGTTGTATAAAAAGCCACCTAATTTTTTTCTACCATATATAAAGTTTCAGGTTGTTTCGCAGCCAAAATAAATTTACCACATTTCGAATATAATTTAGTTTTCCTTTAAAGCACCCATCATGGTTGTTGAATTACAAGATTACAAGTTTTTTGTACAGTTCTTTATTGATATGAACTACCAAGTTCTTTTTGAGCCCGTTAATGGCGACCTTTCGCGAATTTTGACTATGATTAATAGCAAATACCCTGAATTCAACCTAAGCATCGATGGATTTATCGAATACTTTAAGCAGTTCCACCAATTTTATCCTAGTTTAATTGAGATTGATTGTCCACCAGTTGGTGAATATGCACCGAAAATAACGTGGATTCATTTCCCAGGGTTTTTGCAACTAAATCAAAGAATCAACGGTAAACCCATGGATTTGGTACCATTCAAACCCAATGTTCCCTCGTCAAATTTATTACAGTTAATCAAATCATTATACACTGTAGTAGAACCAAAGTTTTCTTCCGATTCTGGTGTTAACAATATGTTTTACAACGACTTTGCTACTCTAGAAAAGCTTTTGCGAAGAACTACTGCTAAACAAATACTTGACAAGCAAAAGGCCCGCCAGATTACCGCACCTAAACCATTTTTAATTGTTTGCAAGAACGCCAACCACAACTCTGTCTTGTCAAACTTTTTGCTTAATGCCCGAGACTACCCCAACGGTATCTCCGACAGTCTTTCTACAAGCTATGTTCATCAAATCTTGGGAAAGTACAAGAACTTGATTCCATCAGAAATTTACGATTGTGCTAGATCCAACATCCATTTTCTACCATTCACTAACAGTCACACGGAGCCAAACTTGGGGGATTGTTCATACTTGGATTCATGTCATAAAACTAAGACCTGTAGATATCTCCACTATTACTCGTTATATCCAATGGCTGCAAAAAATCATATTGATCCTAGAGCAAGTGTAATCACCGATTACACTTTTGGAGAGATATTCACCGAATATACCACCCAGATCTTGCCTCCCCAATGGATTACTTGTGATGTTAGATATTTGCCATTTCCAATTTTAGGAAAATTTGCTGCCATTATTTCAGACCCTGCCTGGGACATTCATATGTCGTTGCCCTATGGAACCTGTAAGGATACTGAATTGCTTAGTTTACCTATGCATGAACTACAAGATGAAGGTATAATTATGTTGTGGGTTACTGGAAGGTCAATTGATGTTGGAAGACAAGCATTGGTGAAATGGGGGTACAAGATTTCCAATGAAATGATTTGGATAAAATTGAATCAGTTACGCAGAACAATTGTGACTGGCCGTACTGGCCATTGGATGAATCATTCAAAAGAGCATTTGCTTGTGGGTTTAAAAGGCAAACCCCACTGGTTGACAACAAAAGTGGATTTAGACTTTGTTATTAGTGGCACTAGAGAAACGTCTCGGAAACCGGACGAGATTTACGATATTGTTGAAAGGTTAGTCGGGGTTCATTCACGAAAATTGGAGTTATTTGGTAGAACTCACAACACCAGACCTGGGTGGTTAACTATTGGCAATCAGTTGAAGGGAGTTAGCATCTGCGAGCCAGAGATGAAGATGAAGTATGACGCGTACTTGAAAGAGAAGGAAACTACCTCTGTCTGAATTTAGTGGGTGAACTCATATCCAATACTACAGGTTGCTTTGGTAGATACAAAACATAGTATTTGTAACAAATAGTTGCCTACAACAATACATAAACTCATCACCCAGCTACTTTTGTGCTGCTGCCTTTTCCTTCAACTTGAAGTCCCTAACAATGACTCCGGCTTTGTTATCCATGGTTTTCTTCAAATCCTTTCTGAAGCCCAAGAAGAAGGCAATTTCAAACGCAACAAAAAATGGTGCCAAAACAATTGCTTGCAACAAGTTGTCCAATAATGCTGGAGCTCTCTTTTCATGGACACCGTGACCGTAGAATTGAGCTAACCAAGCAGCAACATGGGCAAACATGGCATATTGAACAAACAGCGATTTCTGACTGGCATCGAGTGATTGATACAATTGGGTGATATAATGAGAGTATGTGACAAGTAGGGCAAACGAGGGTAATCCACATTTCCAATCTAACATCACATAGTAAATCCCGTACCCCCAAGCAATCAACGTTCCCACACTCAAAGCTCCGACTTCTCTTGCAGTCAAAAACGTAATTGCTGACAAGAGAATGATTGGGATACATACCAAATGGATGGCTACATTTGTATGGTTGAAATGGTAAGACCGGTAGAACACCAAATGGCCTTCTAAATCAAACAATCCTGCCATGATACCGGGAACTTTGCTAAACTAAACCTTCTATTTTATACTTGTTGATCCAACTGATATATTCCGGGAATCAATTGAACAAATCCACCAACTCAAATGAATTGTAAAACAAATATTTCATTCCTCGGAGTGAAAATTCCTATTTGACCGCTGATAAACGGCCTTCATTTTAGTGGAGTACATCTTATTGTGTCGGTCTGTTTTGGGAAATTTCGGGGTACATGCACAGCCGAACATTTTGCTTTGGAGAGTTAGGGGTATTTTACTCGTATGATTGATGAGAGAAGTTCGATCACTTTCTATTTCACATGAATTAGTCGGTAACCCACTGGCAAGATTTCGGAAGCATTGCACGCTTTAAATCCGTAGTCAACGCATTGTTGCTGGTATTGCATGGTGGTAATGACTGATCTATTTCGATGTATATTGAGGTTTATCTAGTTATGGTGCTATACAAGTTACTCTCTCAACTCCAATTTAGGGGTTTTTAAACTTCTCTTTCTTTTAGTTTGGTTTGTCACATTGGATTCAAATTCAGTAGCCTGTTTCAAGTCTCTACCGACATTGTCCAAGTCTTTAACTTTATAAATTCTCACAATCCAGTTTTGTGATGTAAATGCTTCTTCAATGACATTCAAGTTCTTTACTGCGTCGCCAGGAATTTGTTGATTTCTCACTCTATCAACTCCGTCTCTTCCGTTGAACAATTCGTTGAATCTATAATAGGACATCTTGTACATCATCGAATCTCTCATGGTTTGTGACGCTTCTCCATCGACCTTGTATTCCCCACGATCACTGAAGAATGACCGTTCTTTGACTTCATCAGGCCATATACCCTCGGAAATTCTTACCATCCACAAGAATTTGTTGATGTCGTCTCCTGAATATCCGAGCAACCCTCCAAAGATGACTAGCACGTAGTCAACATCATGTTGTCTCAAAATCTTGTATGCAACTTCTTCGTTGGAGCACATGGCCTTCCCAACAGTAGCAATATGGGTATTGTTCCAGGTATTGTTATCGACCAAAGTGGTACGATCAGCCATACCTCCGATTTGGTACCCGTAATCCCACCATGCCATAACTTTAGCATCTTCTGGGGTGTTCATTCTAAGCCAATAGTAGGCTTCTCTGTAATCATCGATGATGTTTTGCGATCCGTCTGGGTTCTTCGATGCCAACACAACAGATGGTGATGAGTATGCATTGGAGGTGACCCAAGTACAGTGCAAAACAAAGTAGAAGAGGTAGAAGGCAAATGTCAACAACACAATCAATTTCGACAATAATGCCAAAATTGGCAATCCTTTACTCTTCTTTGATTTCTTCTTTTCCGATGATTCGGCAGTTGACGATTCGGTGACAATGTCAACAATGTTCAAGTAAACATCAAACAACTTCGACAAGGCAATTGCTGCGGCAACACAAATGATTGGCGTCAAGGTCAACATCAATCTGACCATGACTCCGGCAAAGTACGAACACAAGACACCGTAAATGATGACAAAGACGTGTTCGTCTTTCAATTCTTGGAAGCACAAGAATAACCCTGCTGGGAATAACCAGATCAACATGTTCGTGTCGAAGAAGAACGCCGGCCATGCTGTTGGTTGATGTTCTGAAACCGAGGCGATGATTGGGATGTGGATTTTGGCGTAGTTAGTGTCCCACAACGAGTAGAAACGACCGGTCCAAGGAGCAATCCATCCCAACGCCGTTAATCCAAACAATCCAGCAATACCAAGAACAGTAATCAACACGATGGAAACCACCAAAAACGACTTGAATTGTTTGGTTGGAACCCTCGACTTGACGTAGTCACCAAAAGCAACCAATTGGATGAGGCCAAACACCCCCAAAGCTGCCATATGGTCGTTCGATCTAATGGGCAAGAATCCCACGAATGGAATTTGCATCGAGCACAACGTCCCGAGCGAATACCACGTGGTGTAAGCAGCGTACAACTTGTGGCTGTAACGGCCCATTAAGATCAACACAAATGCGTGCAATGGAATCAAGTTGGTGATAAATACGTACCCACCCCAAGCACTCACCATGTAAAAGTAGAACAAGGCCGTGATGCTCCCGTAGAAAACCGATCCTAACTTCATGGCCTTGATCCAGAAATAGAACGTCGCCATCAACAACGTGATGGCAATGGCTTCGTTATCGTAGGACCCGGCAACAGATCTACTGATGTACCCTGGAGCAATTCCCATGAAGATGGCTGCAAGCAACCCGGCGTTGGAATCCTTCATTTCTTTGGTCAAAAAGTAGGCGAAAATTGCCGTCAACCCCGAGAAGGCTGGTGCTAGCAATACACAGATGTTTCTGATGTCAATTGGCAATGCTAACCATTCTCTTAATACGTGCCAGATGAAACCAGATGTCACCATCAACCCAGGGTACAAAGTACCCCCGGTGACTCTGCCTAGTGGGTACCACGTTCTGTCGTCAAACCAGTTCAAGAAATCGTAAAAATTGTGACTAACCAAGTACTTGGTGGCCCTAAAGTTGAACCATGGGTCGAACTCATGAATAATCGACTCAAATCTTATCACAGAAAACAACCGAGACGAAATTGCTGCTCCCGCGATGGAAATGAAGATAATAACCTTCAATAGTAACCGAATGGTATCGACTTGGATGCCTAATACTTTCAATGGCGGTCCATCAACTCCCATGCTGTCTTTGTCTGAAGATTATTGCGGTAGTTTGGTTCCAGCGTGTTTTTTTACAACGTTCGGTAACGTACTGTACACTAAGACGAAGGGTATAAACCTATAAATGCTACTGTTCTGGGGCGGTAGAACGGTGGAATCGGGGGAAGTAACGTGTGGTGGTGGCGGGGTGGTGTTTTTGGGGCGAGGTGTGGTTGTTGTGAAACTTTTACTTTGGTATCTTTTATGGTTCTTGAGAAAAGTTGCGTTGGGGCTGGAATCGGTATGGGTGAAGAATGAGAACTGCGTGGTTCTCAGCACTCCATGACCGCTGTGTTGATGGAGAATACACCACGTTGTATTTAGTAAAAATGGTGCGTCAGGTATCAACCTCCCACTTCGTCCATACAAGATACTGATATTAATATCAGTATCAGTAACGACACCCACGTCGAACTAGTTTTACTGGTAGGATGGGTTGGGATCTCAAGTGCAGCGGCATTCTGGATCTCAAGTGCAGCGACATTCTGGATCGCACTGCTTTGCTGTTGATGGTCTTATTTCTCGCTCGTTTCTCCCCTAACTTATGTTTAGTCTTTTGTAGTCCACAAGTATAGCACAGCACAAACAATCTCCTCTGCGATAACGCTATAGGTTGGTGTAGATACAAGACGCTGCTTCTGAGTCTAGAACTTGTCTTCTCGTCAATGTTCCAATTGTCCCTGTCAACCAGAACCGGCTCTGTTCCTTCTCGTATGGTGCGTTTTGCTTTGTATCCTACTTTTCGTGGCCCATACCTCTCTTGTTGTCATTTCTTCACCGTGATGCTTTTATTTACAAAATTGTCCCTGTGTTAGAAAGAACTCCAACTCCAGTTTGCTGGCACACTTCCTACGAGCTGGTCATTGCCTCGTTCGTGAGACTCGCTTGGCCCAGTTCTTTGCGTTGATGACAAATTAAGTTTCTTATTCACCGGCTTGAATTCCATCTTCTTCGTTTTCGACACCTGGGATTCGGCTCCCACCACTGCTGGTTGGGGCACGGGTTTCGTGGTGCTGGAAATACCAAACTCATTCTTGATGAACTTGTTGTAGTCTTCGATACACAAGTCACACACTTTGCACAATGTCCCTCTTCCTCCAGTGGTAAACTGCGCCAAATGATTGATATAAAGATAATGGCTCGTGTGCTCCTTACAGTAAATTCTTCCACATTTACGACAATGGTGTCTTCTTTCGAAAAAGTTGAAAACCTTGGCACAAGTTACAATCGAACACTTCAAAACACTTTCATCTTTGACCCAGTGTCTTCTCGTTGGTGGTGCCCGCAACACTTCATCGTAGTTTCGAGATCCTAGTGACCCTGGAGTTATCTTGGTGTTGGACTCCTGTGACTGATTAGAATCCATCGACGATATCGAATTTTGTGATGAAGATGTCATCGATTTTTGCAAGTGATCAAAAGGTGATTCTCCATCGTGCATTGACTGAGTGACTCGCAAAACTGCTGGCGTATACATGGGGTTTCTTAACTCCTTGATTTGATGCAATTGTTTCGTTGGCTTATTGAATCCAGTTGTGGACACGTTTGTAGACGGGTCTTGTGGCACCACATTGTTCAAACTTTGATTCGACTCTCTTCTGATCATATTTGATGGTGGAGTGACGGCCGCTGGTACTTTGGGTTTTTGTTGTGGTTGGGGGTTTTGCAAGTGGGAAGGGAATTGTTGATAATTGCTGCCTTGAAGTATCTGTTGCTGGCTCGAGAGAATCAGCAGCTCGATTTGCTCCGTTAGATTGTTCAATACCGGCTGGCTGTTCAAGTTTGCCGAGTAATTGGGCCTGCCATTGCTGCTTTCGGGGTTCGTATCGGCATTTGCTTTGTTATTGAGGTTCATGCGTAATTTGTAGTTGTTTTGAACCGACTGAGACTGGATTTGTGGCGTGACTGGTTCTTCTGGGGAAATTTTCAAATTGTGGCTGGATTTAGATTGCCGCGTCAACGAGGCAAACGACGTCAAGTCCACTTTGGCTGGCTTGTACGGTTCATTGTTAATGGGTAACGGTGACTTGGATAGTTTTTTCAATGCGTCTAGAGTCAAATTCGAGGGGTCTTCCTCGGAACCCGTCTCCTTATGGGTGATGACATCTTTCTTGACAATGTTATGTTTGTCAGTCGTATTGTCATTGTTCTTGGATTCAGCTCGACTCAGATTATCGCTGCTTCTATTGAAATTTTCTGTGCTCTTGTTGACGATTCCCGCAAGTCTATCATTGAATGGAGCATGAACCCCAATTTGAACATCGTCGTTTTTCGGGTTTATTGAAGACAATGCCGGGGCTTGGATGAATGATTGGAAGTTTTTCGAGCTGTTTGACACTTGCGAGCTGTTTCGTGGTATGGTACTTCCCACCATTTTCAACGATGCTGCTGACAATACCGACTGGAATGATTGGGTTCTCGATTTGCGAATATCTCTCTTGGTAAACGACAAGTCCGACCCAGACAGTCTATCTTGGTCCTTAACATTGGGAATGGTCTGGGGAGAACTGGCACCGTCGTTGACGTTTTCGTCACCATCAATAATGGCCTGGTCACCATCGTCATTTCGACAACCATTGGTGGCTGACTGAGTGTCGGTAGGTTGTTGGCAATAATTGTCCTCAGCCTTCTTATCGTCTGAGGGCGATAAGCTAAACTGCGGCTTCTTGGATTCTTTGTGGGCCTCCATACCGTTTGGGTTTATCTCAACGGGGAACTTATTCTACCAGTTATACTGAGTATAAAGATTTTTATCTCCTGCACCCCGCTGGGGCACCGCACCACCTCCGATTTCCAACGGCTACCACGACGTCGACCTAGACCTGCAACGACGGTGGGCGAGCGTACCAGTCAACGCAGGACATTTTGCGAACAAAGAAAAAAATAGACTAACGTGCGTCAATCCGTTGTATTATCGCAGCCAATAGGTCAGTTTAGTTCGAGTCAATACTCGAGTGAAAGACATCTCTAGAGGGTGCCAGGGGGTTGTCTAAACATGTACATAAACGCCACACTTCTGGTTCAGTTCTCTTTGGGTTTGCTGTCGCAATGGCAACGTTGTGCGTAATTTGCACCCATCCACAATAGACAATAGATAAGCCATATATGATAACAATGGTATGGAACGCATAGGGGAATGGAGCAAGCGACGGAGATTTGGAATTTATGGTGATAAATATGGTAATAGACGTTTGTAACGTGTGTTTCCGTCGCAGTCAGAGTACGTTGTTGACTATTTGTTCCTGGGATAATTTTGTAAAATTGGTAAAATATTTAAAAGTTCAGTAGTAGCTGGCTAGTGAAAAAAGTACAAGAACCAAACCACCGCAAACTCGTACTTGGGCAATATAAACAGAATTCCTACTTGTCCAAGACAAGTGTGGCAGCCCCAGCGTCTTTGGGTCCCTGAAGGTCCATATGAACCAGTACACTGACAGGTGTTGTATTCACAATTGTACTTTTCTCCCTTGCTCAGAATCGAAGCGATCATAGTAAGTCACCCATCTGCTGACCAAGAACCCGTCCGCCGACACTCCCGGCAGCCCACCGCGCGCCCCCGTCCTGCGCACCACTCTGTCTCCCTCGGCTACCGCCACAACCACCACCGTTGCTGCCAATATTCCCACACGTGACTATTAAAAATTGCCCGTATTTTATTGGGCAACAGAGTTTTACTCCCGGGGAAATATAAAAATTCCACAGATAATATTCAAAGGACAATATCTTTTAACAAACCACAAAATGAGTATGATGATCGGTAGACAGTCGTTAGGATTAGTTAGAGCTGGCCTCAGAGCACACGCTCCTATCTTCAGATCCGGTTTAAGATCAGTTTCCACCTTGAAAGTCAGCAATGATCAAGAACAAGAATTATTGAACAAACAAAGAGTTAAAAGACCAATGTCTCCACACTTGACCATTTACGAACCACAATTGACTGCCATTTTGTCTTCTTTCCATAGACTTACTGGGGTTGCCATGGGTTTTACCTTCTACGGGGTTACTGCTGCCTACGCTGCCTCATCGTTACTCTCTATTCCATTTGATTCCACCATGTTGGTTTCCACCTTTGCCTCGTTACCAGTGGCTGCCAAGTTCTCCATCAAAGCTTTGATGGCTTACCCATTTGTTTACCATGCTTTCAACGGGATCAGACATTTAGTGTGGGATTTCGGGCTTGAGTTAACTCTTCCTGGTGTCTACAGAACCGGGTACACTGTATTGGCCGGAACTGCTGTTTTCGGGTCGTTATTGGCCTTCTTCTACTAAACAGGTCTTGGTGGCTAGTTGCATCTGAATACACTGTTTTACAACGTATTTGTCCCCAGTTGGGGCGTTTCATTGAAATTCATTAATTATGTCAATACATTGTATATTTATTTATTTATTCAATACGTTTTGGACCTAGCTGTAGTCAGAAACAAACCATGAAACCATCAGAATATTCACTGGCTTGTTAGACCCGGATGACCTTTTCCACCTCGAAAACCAGTTCTGTCACAAGAGCTTTCACTACCGGTTCCTCTACACGGTCGTCACACTGTTTGTATGTAATAAATAAATAAATAACTAACATAACATTCATATATACTCCCCGGATTCACAGAACTCAATTCTGGGATTCACTTGGTCACATTACAAATCTCGATTTCGGCATCTAAACAGAGACATGGAGTATCGTTAGTACAAAACCCACAATTTAGCTTGGACTTCTTGCGAATCATGTTTCCGCCAGGGGTGCTTGTTGAACTGGTTTCCGACTCCAGTTTTCGTGGATCGTGAATTTTGACTGCACCAAGAAGTTCAGACTCGTCATCTATCAAATCAAGGTTGTCGGAACTGGGCTCAATATTTGTATCCATGATCAAGTTATCAAACTCTCTGTCTTCCAATATCAAATTGTTTGCATCGTTCACATTGGTGGTGTCGTCCATCGGTGAACCATCATCAATTATGTCAAGATAATCGTCATCCAAGAACGTCCCAGGCAATGGCTTCAACAAATCTGGTATTGCTGTTGGTTTTGATGCTACTGTTTTCGATGGAGGTATGCTCAATGTGTCATTAAACGTCGTATCGTTCTTGGCTTTGAATTTGGCCCGTACTTCCAAGTAGTAATTGATTTGATTATTCAACCAAACGTCTTGATCGTCCAGGTATTCCGGCTGTTGAATCTGTTGATTGGAGTTGAGTTGCCCAAACTTGTTCTTCTTGGTGACACTATGGATAATCTTGGATGATTTCGTCAAGTAGTTGAGGAACTTGTTTAAATCGTTGATGTTATTGATGGACTCTAGTTGATCGGTCTTGGGGACAGGTTTTATCGACGATGTTGTTATTATCGGTAGTATGTTTGGAGATGCATTGATGGACGGGGTGGTTGTTATAGATGTGGTTGTAGACGTGTTATTGGGCAGGGCTTTCTTGATACGTAGATTCCCACTAGGGTTGTTTCTTAGAGCATCAAACGTTATGACTCCGTTCTGGACAAAACTCAATTCCTTTATTTGATTTGTCATGACTTCAATGTAGCTTCGAATAAGCTCCTGTTCTTTCAATTTCGACAAATAGGTTTCTTTCAATTGCGACATCTCTGATCTATTTACAGTGGTGGGTATATGGGGAGATGACGTCGATTGGGGCGGCAGGGTGGCCTGAGACACGGGCGTTTGTGGTAAAAAATCGGAATTTTTCAGCGAAAAGTCATTGGTGGCAACGCTCTTTGCTGTTGTTTCTTGGTCTTTTGTAGGTGATACTTTTATTCTCTTTTTTGGCAGGGTCTTTACATTGATTTTTTTGGCCCCCGACAGAGCTGACGTCAAATCCTGATTGTCGTTAGCGTTTGGTTTTCTTCCCGGACGGGGCCTAGGTGGTAAGACCCATGTTTTACTTGTATTTAGTGACCCAACTAGAGAGTCACTCAACGAAGGGGTCATATTAAGGGCGGATTTTCCCTTGGGAATGGAAGCATTAAACGGTAATTTTGGGCCAATATTCATCATTGGCTTGGGAGCAATAGCTGGACATATCTTGGAGTATTTTTGTGGTTTTGGGCCATTATTACTAGGGACATTGGTGGTGGGTAACGGCCGGTTCGACGACAGAAGCGGCACATTTATCAGGGCAGATTTGGCCATATTGGATGTACCTGTCGACTGCGGTGCCGGCAGGCTTGTCGCCAGCGACTGGACGGAGGTTGTGGTGGATTTTACGGAGGTCAGGTCCATTGCAAACTGAACGCACAACGGAACAACTAAGGATATATGGCGATATTGATTCAACAAATGGAAAACCAATCGAATCAACCACGATTACTGTAACAAAACAAGATCAGGTGGGACCATCCGGTACGATTTTATCCCAACTCAACAACTTCGATATCAGTGGTGATAGGCGTCCAGGCGGAAAAAGGAGCTAATACACCGAGAAAGTTATAACAAGGAAAATTTCGGGTTCCGCTTGTGGGTGAATAAAACGGAATCAAGCGGCACAATAATAGACCAATTTGTTGCAAAGGAGCTCCAAGGATGACGATGGATTTAAGAGAACTGAAGAGGAACAATTTTCACCAGGAATAACTCGGAACTGGTATAAAGGATGGACGTAGCGCGAATATCCGCGGGTGTACGGTGATCGCGGCTGGTAGTAAGTACCAACCTGACGGTAGTAGTTGGGAGAGGAAAACGCGAATTTGGCACCGCTTATGGTAGCGCCTCCGATAATCATTGGTTGGGTCACTACAATAGAGAAAATGTAAATAAACCGGCCATGGCATAGACAACGGAGCAAGCATGTCACAGTCCAGTAGCACCGGGATGAAGCATCGTCAGATGTCGCACTTGAACAGTCAGATGGCGCAGTTGCATGCCAACTTGATGGACTTTAGTGATCTCATTGAAACCACGTCCAATCAGTTTGTTGCGATGGAGAAACTAGGCAAACTTCATGGGGCCTTATTTATGGCGTCACACACCGTGTTTGAAATGGACCAATTTGAGTCGTAGCGGGGTGAATTCTAGTGGCACGACCGAAATGAAACACCACCTCCAGTTGTGAACACATTGCTACAAGGTTGAAACAGTGGAGTGTACATTTCTGACCACCACGGTAGCAAGTAATGGCCCCTGCTAACTGTGCGGAAAATGTGTCCATGAACATGACAGAAGGTGCGTGAGTGGTTTAGACAGTACCAGAACGGACATGATTTCGCCTACGATGATACCACCACAACGAGCAGATTCCCTACTCAGTGCGTGTCCGGTCCGCAGACGGACGACCTAACGAGACCACTCACGCGATCTAAATCCCTAGACTGCTGAGCTAGCGTCACTACGTAGTCCGAGTTTCGGTGGTGAAACATATACAAACACCAATTTTTCGGTAGTTATACTTTCTAATACTATGTACAAGTACTGGATATGTAGAATCATAAATCGTGACAGCCAATATAGCCACTATCAAATATCAAATGTTACCCTGGGTAACGATGTGGACCGCAACCAGTAAAAACCGCCGGTTGTTTAACTAACCTGTAACCGAGGACAAAAGTACCGGTACTAAGCTTTCGCGTTGTTTTCCGCTTGCTGTTTCAACTTCTCCTTGTAGAGTTCTCTCTTTTTTTGCATCTTCTCCTCGATCAACAAGTCTCTTTCGATGTCCAAATATTCCTGTTTCTGGTACTTTGCTACACAACCCAAACTGTCCTTGTTTGCTTGTTCACACATCTTCATTGCTTCAAGAGGGTTCAGGTATTTGTTGGAACATTCAACGTATGCTTTGATTAAGGCATCACACCTCTCAAATGTCTTCTTTCTCCACCGCTCGAAGATGGCCCTCTCTTCTTTAGGAGAAATGATCCATGCAGGCAAGCTCGGGTCGGTTGGTAACTCAACATCGTTCATAGTCTTCTTCCCGTAGTAAAAACTCATTGTTGGTGTAGCTGTTCACTGTTCCTGGGACTGGGAATCGTGCCATGATTAACTTTCCTAGGTAAATTATCGGGAAAAATGTCGTGGAGGGTAAATGTCGTGATCATCAGGTCAAAAATGTCGCACCAACTGTTTGTTTACCTTCATGCAAAACAGAAACCATTTGGCTATTCACCCGTGGTAAAAGCATTGGACGTCGAGCAGTTTTGATAATTGGCAGTGTCGAGGGGTACAGCAACGGTATATTAATTGTTAGATCGCAATATTTTGTACCAGAGTCATTTGATTTATTCCAGCACCATGTTTGACGGCAGTCCTGAACAAATCATACAACAGTCCATAGACAGCATAGAGATCGAGCCTGAATTGATCACATTAGAGAAGATAGAAGAGGACATAAAGGCAATTTCTACGTTGCGAAGTAGCAAAATCGAGTCGTTGTCAGCAGAAAATGCTAAACTAACCGAGACCATTGCCAGCTTACAGAAGGAAATAGATGTGTTGACAAAGATATCGGATGAAAACTATCAAATTATCTCAAATTTGACCAATTTTGACGGCGTAACCAATGATCGTTCCGCTGACATGAAAATGCAGAATATCTTCAAGTTATTCAACCAGAAGTTTTCCCAGTTGGATACCTTGAAACTTAATATCGCAAAGTCGTTGACCGACCTAGAATCCAATATAAACTCATTACAATTGTCCAAAGTGAAGCTATCAAACGATTTATCCGTAGTGAAAACTAGTCTCCAAAATGTTCTCGATTCTCCAGATATTTCAAATGTAACCAACGACGCAAATATCCTTAAAATCAACTTGTACAGAAACTTGGGAATTAAGATCGAAACCATAGACAACACTGACACAATAATCATCTACGACAAGGAAACCAATTCATCCTCGATTTTGACAGCAGGAGAGAAATTGTCAGATTACTTTATATCTAACTACATATGGGAACGTTTAGAAGGGGTGATATGAGTAGGACAGGATCTTATCAATGGTCTGACAGATGTAAGTCGAGTGTAAATCACCCATGATGGAAACTACATTTAAATCGCTAGTATATATTATTCCGGTGCTATTTACAAATATTAACTGACAATCATACCGAGATACTAACAGTACATAGTGTCAGAATGAAGAACTAGCAGTGTATTTGCACAGACATCCCATGAGGATGACGGGATACACGACGTTTTAATATGATAATGAAAGTAGAACTCTGACATTAACAGCTAAAATACATGGTTGTGGGTGTAATCAAATGAAAACCAAACTTCCACACTGTCTAGAAGTATTTTGGATTTTCTCTGAACGACTTCTTGGTCCATTTTGGAACCAAATGTAAGTCTTTTCTATAAGTCTTTTCCTTCTTATCGAAAGTGGTGTACTTATCTCTTGGTGTCATTTCTGATTCCTTAGGCATGACGAATTTCAAGTGGTCAATCTTTGCATATCCGGTCTTTTCACCAATCGCTTTATTTTCATGTTGGACTAATCCTTTGTAAATTTGTTCAATGTTTTCGTCAACTACTTGCATTCTCTTTCTCAAACGGTATTTTTGTGGTTGTGATAACCGTGGAGCCTTCTTCCACAAGTACCCACCACTTAATCTCAACGTTGATCTGAAAGCCCCAAACATAATCGTGCTACACTATCCCAATCACTAGCAGTGAAAGTTTTTCACTTTTAGTTACTCAGCGCTACCATAACAAAAAACTCCAACAATATACAGGTCGATTATTCCTGTTGTCATCAAATTACTTCCAGGA
Source organism: Suzukiozyma palmioleophila (assembly GCA_030560805.1). Lineage (NCBI taxonomy): Eukaryota > Fungi > Ascomycota > Pichiomycetes > Serinales > Debaryomycetaceae > Suzukiozyma > Suzukiozyma palmioleophila. Next base: position 26,763 of record JAKTVY010000029.1, on the reverse strand, counting down.
AATGGCGGTAGAAGCAACCTTCAGATGGGCATTGCCTTGATGTTCCATTCTGTTATTCTCTATTTAATGCACATGTATTTTTTTGTCGTTTAAACTTGGTAGCCTGAGGCAACAATTGCTGCACTAAGTTCTATCCCGTGAAGTCTTCCAAGGTTGGAAATTAAGGGAATAAATTACTAAACTTCGGATTGCATCCAGACAGTAGAACAGAAGACACAAATAGTGGTGAATTAGCTTTTCTCCGGAAATGGATTTGGACTTGGACGGTTTTCCTAAGAAAGCCGCGCTACCATATTGCAATTATTCTATCACAAGATTGAACGCAGATATTTAGTAGTTTGGATCGAAAAGATACAGTACCTGCAAGCGCACAAGGAACTCCGCGTGTTCTGGATCTCGAAGTGTGACCGATGCTTTGACATGAAATGGGTTCATATGGGCCAATGATAGCACCACAATATTTTGGTTGACACATGACTTGAAGTTAGCAGACATTAGTGAACACAGGATGTGCTTTAAGATGCATAACCGGTCTTCCCTAAGGAGTTTAAGGAAAGGAAGGATGGGACGGTTAGGGGATAGGAGGAAAAACAGGTGAAAATAAGAAATCGGAATGCAACATAATCGGAGATCGGTGGGTAAACTATATGATATTAGTAGAGATGGGGTACTAAGGGTATGGGACTAGCGAAGATGAAGCTCAGAACTATGGCAAAACAAGGTAGAATTAGCGAGTGTTTAATGTAGTGAAGGGCGGTGTAGAGAACCGTAGGCGATTGTAACGGGAGAACCGAAACCTGGAGAAGAAATTGCGGGATGTGGATCCAATTGCAGGAACATAAGGAGACAGTGCGGGAGTATAAGGAGACATCGCGGGAGCGTAGGGAGAAATTGCACGGGAAGCGGCTATAACGTTTAGGTGCAATACCGGACCGGGTGGAGAAAAAAACTGGCAAGTTTTAACTAATGCCAAAATTCTGCATTTGACACCTCAATACAGGAGGATGATACGACATAGTAAGTACCCCGCATGTGCCGGCATTGGGGCATTTCGGATTGTAGGACTTTAAATAAAAAAAAATATACCTTCAAATTTAGCTTCAACTTTATCATAGTGATTAGATCGTCTCATCTCATATCGCTTAGCTGGTCATAGTCGTATAAGTCTAGTGATCGCTACTCATAGTCATTTATTCATTTGTGATCTCAGGCACCTTATTGACCGAGATTCATTATTCGTCATAAAACCACATCGATCCATTCCATTAGCAATGAGTGAGTTCGCCTTCAACAATTACTGTTTAACATGCAACAAACAGTGTCATTTCTCCCAAGTATATTGCAGTGACGACTGTAAAAATATAGACGAGTTGTCAACCACTTCATTCGAGATAGATTCTTTGGGTACCGTTTCCCCTTTGCTAACACCGGTGTTGGTGCAGAATATAGATATTCACCATGACATCGACTACTTTAACTTGAATCTGTCTAAATCGTTGTCGGATTTCTTGGACATATTGCCGTCAACTAGTTGTAATTATAGAAAATGGGTTCAATTAAATTAGGTCAGGGTTATTGCATGAGGTTAAGTTTATAGATAAATAAATGATAATTAATAGGGATTCAATCAGTAGTTTGAACTTGTGAGAAATCATTTAAAACACGCAAATTGGAGCCTAAGAGTATAATCATAGTAAAAGATACAATTATGAGAGTGGAATTCTTGTGATTTAGACTGTCCCTTGCTCTACGTGCTGTCTCAAAACTGGGTTCCGCCCATCTAGATGCGTTACTTCGTTGCTCTCTTGGTCTTGTTTCCGATTTTACGGACCGTCCCAATAGCATGGGTGTGAAATTTTTATCTATTCCATCAGCCATCCTTACCGCTCCAGTTTTCAAGATAAATTTACTGTTTTTGAGAACCTTATGGATATTCCCAGCTCCTCCACCATCTGTATTCACAATATATACATGTATTCCTCTAACTCGGTTCATATATCTCAAGGTTTCCTGATTTCCTGATTTCTTATTTTTAGGTCTAGATGCATGGAAAAACTTTTTTTGCAGCAACTGAAAAATTTTCAGATTTCGGGGTACTATGCCGCTAGTGGTTCACCAAGCATTTCCTTCTCGACACTTCCTTAGTAATGCCACAAACTACTTCATCTACATCTCATACAGTCAACACCTTCTACTATTTGCTACTCTAGGTTCTTAATCTAGAAGCTTATGCCAAGTTTTGGTGAACCCTTTGAACTCGTATTTCTTGGTGGGATTGTTTACTTCTGTCGTTTCAGGTTTGCCATCTGGGTTGAAACGTGCTGTTACGGTGGATGCCTTTACGTGTTTATTAAAGTGTACGCGAAATGATGACCATTTGTTGGCTTTGGTGCATAAAACACCTCCACAAAACTACCATCCTCTCGTCCTAACTTACACCCGGAAAACCACTTTTGCCTAACTCCACAGTGAAATCATAAACATACCCACCATCACAGTTTGGGATATATAGCTCTTAGTGCGAATTATAGTCATTCGTGCAAGTGTAATCATAGCTATCAGATCAGTTAGTGTCACTCTCGTGCCCATAGCAGTCATCACCGTCAAGGTCCGCAAACCCTGAGTAAATAGTTCTTATTATGCACAAGCTATGAAAAGTCGCCATTTTGACAATCGTGGTGTGGCCATACATTTGCGATTAATCTTCTCGGTTCTGGATTGCTTATCAAATGGATAACCTTTATAGCCTATACATTCATTTGATGGGCTATGGATCAATTCATTGCTCGAACAATCACTTCCTTGTGTGACCCGCATTTGGTAATCCCCGAAGTAATGAGCCTGTTTAAATGTATCGTTGCTGCTAGTGCTTTCGGCGCTCTGTACTGTACGGACCTGTCTCAGAGTCTAACCCCGCGGTCGCGCTACTTACTAGTGTGGCCAGTGCCCCATCACAGGTGTCACTTGCTGGAGTTACATTAGACTGATGTGGCACGTCCCTACGGTTTCATTGTAAGCCACCAAACAACGCTGTCGACTCACTGCTCAATATCCCCTTTATACTGCCTCTTGGTGTACTCCGGTTCACACCACTGCCGTAGTAGCTTACTGTCAAACTGAGGTCAAACGCAAAGCGATCCCAGCACCACCAAATTTTGCCACCACCCGTAAGATCAATTGGTAGATCGCTGCGGTATAAAACTTGTAACCTATACATATATATTTTTTCATTTCCTGTTTACAAGGGTTGCCATGCCACGGTGCAGAGGTGCTGGAGTCCGTGTCACCTGCAGTTAACCCCATGAAAATGAGGTTAGGTAAAAGTACAGGGCTCAAGATAACACAATGCCCACTGAAAAATTCACACCACGAGCATTTTCGGCATTCGTGATGTTAACCATCATCCCGTGACCAAGTACCAGAGATCCATAACCACAGCTTTTTCCTGTGACATCTTAGGAAGCAATTAAAAATGTGAAGGATTTTACTTCTCCACATTTACGGCCCGCTTTCCCAGTAAATGACGACCTGTATTCAATTAGTGGGTTAATAACTCCGTGGTGTCCCGGAACTGGTTGGTGGTGACAAATGTAGTAAGATTTACGAGAAATACCACACTAAATTGATCACATACAGTACCTAACACCACGGGGGATTGTATTGGTATATATGCCGGATAAAAACCGGACATGATGCCATATTTAGACTAACCGGCAGTTTTGGTACAAACGTCGTGTCATTCCTGGCGAAAATGGTGTAAAATTAGTGCAATATGATCTTTTCGGGCCCGATGCAACCATTGACATTTTGATTGAACACTATTGCTGTTAGGTCCTCATATGTTTGCTAAGGTGATATGTGGTGGCCTGTGTATGATGTCACCACATTTTTGACTACGTTTTCATGACCCCACCATGCTTGCCGCAGCAACTTTATGTAGTACCACGTTTGGACCCCTTACTAAAACTTATTTTACATCCATATCACGGAGCACTAGGTGCAACTATCGTGGGATTTCTCACATGGGCTGATGAACGTGGTATTACTCTACCGTACCGATTGTGCCTAGACGATATAGCAAGTAATTGTCTCCCGTTATCTAAGGTTCTCAATCAACTTAAAGTTGTAGTTTTTGCACTTTATTCTGCATTACTACATATTCCTACAATGAAGAGTAAAGCGAACAATTAAAATACAGATTATATAGATAAAACGTTAAGACGTGGGCAGATTGCCTCATTCAATGTGTTGAGCTTCAGCCTTTTCTTCCCATTCAGCATTCGAAACATAGTTCCGATGCATTATATGCATTGGAGGCAATCTAGAAATGTCCTGTCTAAGAATATTTCTTTGTATCGAATTGATAAATGCATGGATTTGATACTTGGCATGAACAAATAATGGAACATCAAACACTTCGTCTAATTCTTCCAAAGTCAACCCTTTAGTTTCATACAAGAAGAATAGCACGAGGAAGAACCCAACAATGTTCCACCCTGCGTACCAACAGAACGCTCCTGTTGGTGTAAACGCATTTTGTAATCGTGGCCATGTAAATGCCAAGATGAAATTGAAAAACCAACATGTTGCAGTAGCCCAAGACATACCAATATCTCTAATGTATAATGGGAATGCTTCTGCAGAATATGTGAAGGGCACTGGCCCTTCACCAGCAGAATACACACACGCAAACAAATAAATACCGGTAATAATACACCCAACTCTTCCCTCTCGTTTTTCTTCAGGAATCAAAAACCCAAAACCTGCCATAAACAAGAAGAGCGCCATCAACGGGAATGTAATCAAAAGTAACTTTCTTCTTCCCAATCTGTCAATAGTTAAAAACGCTGGAATTGCAAAAAGGAAGTTAATCATTCCAAATCCCCATGACGACAATAACGAGTCAATGACCGAGAATCCAGATAAAACGAAAATCGAAGAAGAGTAATAGGCAATAACATTGATACCACAGAATTGTTGCATAAACATAACAATCCATGCACCAATAGCACCATTTCTGTTTCTTCTGATGGTGAACATTTCGAGCAATCTTCTGAATGTGGAACCTTCATACTTTCCTTCTTCGGCTAACAACACGTACTGGTAGAAACAGTCTCTAGCAGCTTGAATGTCGGTCTTTCTTAACCTTCTCAAAGAGAGATATGCATCATTATGCCTGTCCTTACCCATAAGCCATCTTGGTGATTCAGGAACAAATGGCACCTGTGACACAACGATCAACGCGGGTATACCAGCAGAACCAAGCATTAATCTCCAATTCAACCCGGAATTAATACCATGATTTCCTACGTAATAGAATGCTAACGAGGAAACATACCCAAACATAATACCTACCGCAGTCCAGAACTGCCACATCATAACCAACGACCCTCTAATGGTGTGTGGAGTACATTCAGCAACATATGTTGGACAAGTAGCCGATTTGATACCAATACCAACACCCAAAAACAATCTAGAAATGAACAAATGCCACCAATTATTGGTGACACCTTGCCAAATACATGTAACAAAAGATATAACACAACACCAGAAAATGACCCATTTTCTCCCAAGGTAGAAATTCCACCAATCGTTAGCCCAACAAGCAACCGAACACATCAAATAAGGTGCCCCATTGACCAACCCTTCGATCAAATCGGAGTTTTTCATCTGATCAACATGGAATGCTTTAGGATAGAACAATGTGGCACCATTGACCACAGCTTCATCCATACCTTGCACGACTGCAGCCATTGACCCCAAAGCCACCACTTCATACAATTTTCTGGGGAAATGGTACTTTCTGGTGTATTCCAAGTTGAGCTGTTCCTTCTCTTCATCAGATAAAAATGGCATCGCACTGTACTGAGATGGAGCTCTCGCTAAAGCAGCGGCTCGGGAAAATAGTTTGGGGTCCATACCATGCTTGGTAGCATAAAGTGATCCCATATTCATCACCTCTTCTTCGGTGTAGTTTGAAAGAATGTTACCTCTTTCACCACCACCAGCGGCCGTTCTCGAGTGGACAGACTCCAACTCAGAGCCTGATTGTTTGTTCTCATTAGATGAATTGTCAAGTAAGCCACCAACCTTTTCTGACATGATTACTTATCTCGATATTTCTATTACTATAAATAATAGATGGTAGTAGAAGAGGAAAAGCAATGAGTAAAATTGTTAGATAGCAAAAGTGAAATCTGGATTAACAATGGCGGATATTGCTGCTTATATATACGCATCCTCATATTGAGATAAGGTTGGTACAAGCACCCCACATTTCTATTCAAAAGCAGTATTGTTTAACCTGGAACAATCATCGGCAAATATACACAAACCATATCATTCGGAGAATCCTGCGAGGCAATGAAATTGCCTTATCGCGCCATGTCGAGGGTAAAACGACTTTATTCACCCAGCTGGTCTAATTGTTTCACACTTTTGACTTTATTCACCGGTCCGTGCAACACGACCATCCGGTTATGACCCCAACCGTTGACCAGATGATGTGTATCCGGTTGTTTTGTAAGGAGGAAAGCCTCATCAGGTATGTACATACTGCATCATTGCGTAAAAGATCAGTTTTCGGAAATATCGACGTATCTAGAAAGTTGAAGGAAGCTGCGATAACGCAGCTTCGAGGGAACCAAAACTTATCCTATCTATCTACCCCTCCGTTATGCGACTGTCATTAGTGCTTTTTTTCCCACAACTGTTGTTGGTGAAAGATAGCTATGTTGAGAAACGTACAGACATTAGTCCGGTATTATTCCGGTTTCATCATGTACATCCTCTTACTCTCCAACCAGTTGCTATGCAATATGACGTCATTGTACACAACTATTCCACACAACCACCACAGAGTTCCAAATTCAATATGCTCTGCTAGCAACGTGAATCCCTATTTCCTACAAAAACTGCCAACTCAGTAGTACCATTTGATCTAATTGCCCCACTCCGCACTGATATCAACGCGTCTTTTCCTTTTTGGGGTAGACAAGTAGGCGTCAGGTGTTGCAGAAGCAGTATTGTTCCAACAATACTATTCTAGCCCCCCTACTTATCGGCTGGAAAATTCTGGAGCAGCCGATAGCGACACCCCCCAGCGATAACTCAAGGAGGATTTATATTGCCGTAGATTCAATTTTATACCAGCAACAATACCCGACTTTTCGTAAAATAAGATGTCTTAGTCAATTTGTAATAGAGTTCAGACAGTACCAGCAAAAAGTTGGGGAGGTGGTGTTAATCCGAGTATTTTACCCAATCCAAGCGGTATACATTTGGGCGTGTGGCTATGCGTAATAGAGCCAAAGGGTCACGGACAATGCGTGTCACAAACTTCACGCAACTGTAATGTTTATGCAGCAAAAATCGAGTCTACATGCCAGGTTTACCCCTGTAATGCTCTATATCCGCACAGACGGCTGGAAAAAATCATGCCAGTTTTGCCTACGGTGATAACTAATTCGGGCAAATTTGCATACCAATTGTTACAATTCGAATATAAAAACCTTGTCGTGTAAACATTAGCCCTATCGTAGTGACTCTGAGCTGGTAGCTGCCAAACCCTTTTTCCAAAATTTCATTTACAAAATCTCTGAAATACCCACCTGTTAAATGTTTTGTTTGGATTTGACCATGTTTGTAGACAATCGATTTATAAACAGACATTAACTATTTACTAATCACTATACATTGAGTATGTCACAAATAACGTGGTTTTTTACTAGGACCATTCAGCGAAACCGCCTAAGAAACAAATATCTCGCTTAATTTTGTTGCGTCGTATTTGACGTTCTCACATGGACGTACCATGGAATAACAAATTACACAGTACTCGATCATGTTTAAAGGTGTGATGGAGGCGCTTATAAAGCTCGCTTCCAACATTCAATTAGGGGTTAAATAAATAGCGAGTTTTGGATCCTTCACTGGATGTTTATCAGCCGCTCCAAGTGATGACGATGCATACCAAGAGATTTTACTACATCTCCGAGTATTCAGCTACATTAACACAATCAAATTAATCCGACGCACAATTATGTTTAAAAATAAATATAAATATGAGGTTAGAAACAAAATCGAATGGTTGCCCGTAGGTCATGGCGGTGAACTTGAACTTACCAATATTGCACCTTACTTTCTACCCCAAGGACCCCAAATACAATTCCAGAAGCGGAAATCTGAATCGGGGCCCCGATCGAAGAACTCTAAACACAGAGAAGATAAGGAAATAACCACAATTTGTTTTCTTACTACTTGTAGCCATGAGGTTATCTATTCGTACCAATTTATGTTCTATATACGTAGAATTTTGAGTATAAAAACATGATGCCATTACTTTCAAAACCACACGCGGTGTTCATCTTGCACTGAAATCAAGATCTATCATCAATGTTGCGGCAATAACCATGATTTTCTGTGCGATATCACCACCAACAAAATCAATCAGGTAAACATTGTCATTGTGGAATATACGATTTCCAAACAGATGTGTTTGTTTGTGGATGACCCCTACCGAATTATGGGAATCGTTTATCTGGAATTCGCTGGCTTTACAATTGGGGCTGATTTCAATGTTCCGTCTAGAGTTCACTTCCACCTGATAAAAGCGATGATTGATTTTCCCCGTCAACTTGCATTTTCCTATAGTTACAATATCGTCAACACAAGTTATCAGAACTATGACAAATTTTGAAGAAATCTTCGGTTTTGCCACGGTGAATAACATCTCATGCTGTGAGTTATATACGTCCATTACATACGGACGAAACAGCTTGTAGAAAAGCCGGTCGAACGTTGGCGTTTTCTCTTGTACGTAGCCAACCGTGTCGCCATGATGCAAAATCTCGTAGAAGTTATTAGAAAAATAGCCCCATGTCTTTCGAGTATCAGAAGGTCGATTGAGAGTTAACTCATCTCTCAATAAATCTCCTAAATCCAAACGTCGAAGTACATCATTCATAGGTGATGAGCCATACTCATCCGAAACCACCGAACTGGCGTTACTGGCCGCAGAATCTAGCTTCTCCATAAGTAACCATTAAATACCAAACATTTCTACCTTTCCCGAATGCACCGGGTCCAACCAAGTATATATTTGCTTTTGGAGTAAGCCAACGGTTTCAACGGTTCCGAACCTGTGACCATTTATGCGGGCTTGCATCCGTTTATACCTAACCGTTTGGGGTAACCTAGACAGCACAAATGTCCCTAATAAACAACTATACGCATATACCACTATCTTCTTTCGGGGATCTGACTCCACAGACATACAAATATTTACGTTTTGATCCTGTCGTGGCTGCAAAACAAGTTGGTTACACTCCATACCTGAAATTGGCAAACAATGATGCTTAAATTTCACTATGGACAAATTGGAGCAACACAATTTTACAAAGTTAACCTAACATAATTCATAGCTCAAGTTGGTCCAATGGAGTCTTCCCACCTCAAGTACGGATGGTCTTTGATGTGGAATCATGTTTGATAATCCAAATGGTTTCTGCAGGACGCACCACTTTTTCAGTATAATGAAAAATTACTCTAGTAATCTGATTGCGATAAACTTGCTCCAAGTAGGTATGAGTGTTAGACAATTGGGGAACATCTCTAGGTTATCCTACAGATACGCGAACTTGACCAGATGTTATTCCAAGAAAGTTGGTGGTGAAAAACCAAGTAGTGGAGAAGCCAATGAACGTTTAAAACCCGAGACCACTCATTTTGGTTTCAAAAACGTTGCAACTGAGGAAAAGGAAAAATTAGTGGGAGGGGTATTTTCTTCTGTTGCATCCAACTATGATGTTATGAACGACGTCATGTCCATGGGTATTCACCGTTTGTGGAAAAATCACTTTATAAACCGGTTGGATGCTGGGATGAGACCAGGTGCCAACGGCCCATTAGAGTTTTTGGATGTCGCTGGAGGTACTGGTGATATTGCATTTGGATTATTGGATCATGCTGCCACCAAATACGGTGATTTTTCGTCCAAAATGACCGTGGCTGATATCAACCCTGATATGTTACGTGAAGGGGAGTTGAGATACAAGAAGACTAAATGGAATGATGGTAGTGATAGAGTGAAGTTTTTGGTTCAAAACGGGGAAACTATGGATCAAATCGCTGACAACTCTAAAGACGTTTACACCATTGCATTTGGTATTAGAAACTTTACCAACATCCAGGCTGGTTTGAACACTGCTTATAGAGTGTTGAAGCCAGGAGGAATTTTTGCTTGTTTAGAGTTCAGTCAAGTGGAAAATCCATTGTTTGACTACATTTACCAGGCCTACTCATTCAGCATCATCCCATTGATGGGACAATTAATTGCCAATGACAGAGATTCATATCAATACTTGGTTGAATCCATCAAGAGATTCCCAAAACAAGAAGAATTCAAGTCGATGATTGAAAAAGCAGGGTTCTACGTGCCAGAAAAAGGTTACGAAAACTTGAACAACGGGATTGCTGCAATTCACATTGGAATTAAACTCTAAAGAAACCCATGAAATTGTTAACAAAACCTGTTTCCGCAAATTAAAGTGCCACTAATTATACTTTTGTAAATAGAAATAAATACTTTGACTACAGTGCCATTTGTGAATCAATCATTTACCATGTAATAGCTAAAAGTGACACAAAACCCACCCACCTCATAAACATGAGGTTGATTTAGACCTAACGAATTGAAAATGGGGTTACCCGCACATTAACATTTAGCGATGAGAGAAAAAAAAAGATGTGTAAATTAACATTTAACAAACCCAATGTTCACCGTAGTCGTTATTGCAACTGAACAATAGGTAAGTGATGCTGCAACAACACATATGATGATACTTTCTTTTTTTCGTACCAATTAACGAGCATTTACTTGGAGTAGTATCGTTTTGATACAAATGCTTCGCTTGCGATGATTCGGTACATTTGTCATAGTTACACTGATTGTGTTAATTTCTACTCAAACATCTGTTGATACTAACATTCAGACCAGATATCCATAAACCCCGTGATAAGTGTCATCACAGAATTTCTATATACCGTTGGATGGTTCTAACGGTATGGAGAAAGATGCAGGCGACTTAGGGAGAATATGATACACATATAGCAATACATTTGTAAACATAATGAAGATATCAATTGGCGAAGCTACTGCCCGGACATCACGAAGCGCAACTGTCTGGAGATAATTGGGCTAGGAGATAACTTGTGGAGGAACCACCTTCATATGGCACGGACATAATTTTCTTGTGTAAATCCGTCTAAGTCCATTAAAATCAGATGCAAGACAGGGCTTCAAGGCTGCAAATGTGACTGCAAATATGACAATTTCGGACAATGATGCATTGTGAAACATTGTGAAATAATAAGTCAACCGGAGAAGGAACATGACGGAAATCATGGGAGGTAAGGGTGTGGATTTGTAGCTCCACAAAACCTGTGAACAGGCAGAAAACTTCATTTAGGGAATTGCCCAAAAAAACTGTAGCATAAGCAAGGTCGGAACATTGGATGAGCGCGGCTTACGATTCGAAAGAGCAGTTAAGCATCACACTTTGAGGGAGTCAGAACTGTTTGTGTATGTGTAGATTTTGACTTGACATTATTAAATCCGGAGTAAACCCGAATCGTGCATTTCGGAGTTTATCTGTGCCAAATTGAGAAAAAGAAGAATTCAGATGATTTCGAATCAACTATATAAGACGGTTGAAATGTAGCCAATCCATAATTGCTGATAGAAGGCAGCATCAATAATGGATACACAATTTGAACATTTAAACAAGTGGGCACCTATCTTCCTCGGAGGGCTCGTTGTATATATATTAATTTCTTACATCAATGAAAGACGTATTGCTGCTAAGCTAGGCGCAAAACCAGCAACAAATGTGTTATCAGACGGACTTTTCGGTTTTCTCATATGGTACAAACTTTTGAAGTTGAAGAAAGAAGGTACATTGATTGATTTTTTCAAAACACGGTATTTCGAGGCTCCCCACCCTGAGGTTGGAACTGTCGAAACCAGAGCATTTGGGAAAACTGTTCTCACCACTAAAGAACCAGAAAACATCAAGGCAATCTTGGCCACTCAGTTTAATGATTTTAGTTTGGGTACAAGACAAGCCCAAATGGGTCCATTGTTAGGAGATGGGATTTTCACTTTGGATGGTGAAGGGTGGAAACACTCGAGAACCATGTTAAGACCACAATTTGCTAGAGAACAAGTGAGCCACGTTCAATCCTTGGAATTCCACGTACAAAACTTGGTCGAACACATAAAGAGAACTAATGGTGCTAGTTTCGATCTTCAAGAACTTTTCTATAAGTATACTGTTGACACTGCTACCGAGTTTTTGTTTGGTGAATCCGTCACAAGTTTAAGAGACGAATCGATTGGATATCCAACTCAAGATACTGAATACGATGGTAAACAAGAGTTCTCTGAAGCTTTCAATAAGGCTCAATTCCACATTGCTAACAGAGTTGTTCTTCAATCGTTTTACTGGTTTTACAACCCTAAAGATTTTATTTTAAGTTCTAAAGCTGTTCACAGATTTGCTGACTACTACGTTAATAGAGCCTTAAGCTATTCTGACGAGGAATTGGAAAAGCTCAGTCGTGGTGGATACATTTTCCTTTACGAATTGGCTAAACATTCCAAGAACCCTAAGGTGTTGAGAGATCAATTGTTGAACATTTTGATTGCTGGTAGAGATACCACTGCCGGTCTTTTATCATTCACATTCTTCGAATTGTCAAGAAACCCACAAGTTTTCAAAAAATTACAAGAAGAAATTTGGCTTAAGTTCGGCAAAGGTGATGAAGCTAGAATCGAAGATATTACTTTTGAATCTTTGAAGAAATGTGAATACTTGAAAGCCGTCATTAATGAAGTTTTAAGAATGTACCCATCAGTTCCTCAAAATTTCAGAGTTGCTACCAAGAACACCACATTACCAAGAGGTGGTGGTCCAGATGGTTTGTCCCCAATTTTCATCAGAAAGGGTCAAGTTGTTTCTTATTCTATTGCTGCAACTCATAGAGAAAAACAATATTACGGAGAAGATGCTGAAGTTTTCAGACCAGAAAGATGGTTCGAACCAAGCACAAAGAAGTTGGGTTGGGCCTTCTTGCCATTCAACGGTGGTCCACGTATTTGCTTAGGTCAACAATTTGCTTTGACTGAAGCTTCTTATGCGATCACCAGATTGTTGCAAATGTTTGACAAGATTGAATCCTTTAACGCTAACTATCCACCTAAGAAATCATCTCATTTGACCATGAGTCTTCAAGAAGGTTGTCACGTTAGTTTATCGAAGTCTAAAGCTTAGATATTTAGCTGTTTCTTTTAGTTAGTTTTCAATATTACAAATTCAGAGATGGTAGTAGCCAGTGACGTTGTAAATTTCTAACTGCATAAATTCATATACTCCAATTACAATACAAATAGTTGGCAAATACATATGGTTATGTAACGAAAATTTTACAATGCCAGTGATCAATATTAACATTTATTATACAAACTCTAAAAATTAGTGACTGCCGTAACTAATTTATTCGTCATCTTCAACGACAACGGTTTGTAAACCTTTGGTAGATGCAACAACAACTGGTTCGACGTAGGCGAATAATTTTTCCTTAGCATCTTCTTCATCGTTTCTCTTTCTGGAGATTCTTAATCTTAATCTGTGAGAAACACCTTGGACACCTCTAGACCATAAAGCAACGTTCAATCTTGGGTCTAATCTGACATCAGTAGTACCCATGTGTAAAGTAGCGAACTTCTTGATTTCTTTCACAGCCTTTGGAGCTCTCTTTTTGAAGTGAACACCATGTAACTAAAATTGTTAGTACTTACAATAAAAATGTTAAAATTGGAGAAGATCCTAGACATGAAGCTAACTATTTTGAACAATCACTTGGACTTGGGTGAACATGCCGAATACTATTTAGTATGAATTAAAGATTCAAAAATTCTACTTTCGAAGTCATAATCGACTCTTGTAGAACAAAAATAGGCAAGTTTTGTACTTATAGATGGAATTAGGCATTTTGTCCATACTGTTGATTCTTTTTCTATTTTTCTGGAGGAGGTAACCACAATCTTGGGTCCCTTCTTCAAATTATCATGTCTAGGAAAATCTCCACACACAAGCTCTGGCGAATAGCCAAACTATGGGAAACATACTCTTTTGTGTAAATTGATGGTGTATTCTCTAGTAACAACTTCTTGTGCAGCCATTTTGAATTAGATTAGTTAACTATATTTACTCGATTTTCAAATTGAAAATTTTTTTAACTCTCACTCAATCGTCCCTACTAAAAAAATTTCACCTCCTGCAAATAGCCTTAATTGACTTAACTATTGCGGTCCGGGTGTATGGCCAAAAAAGTACAGACGGTATATAAATCATATCACATGCAAACTATCACTATGAGGGCTGAAGCCCTATTCAAACCAATTGTACTTCAGTGTGTCATTATTGTTAGACTGTTGCGTCACATGTAGGGTACAAAATTGGTAAGGTCAACAATATATAAAGAATCATGAACTCCGTACTCTTGCTTCTAGTACTGAAGTCTTAATAAAATTGTAGAAAATGTTTATATCTAATTATCTGGCATCTATTTCAAGTATGCAGCTTTCGGCCATGAGTTCAATATCTAGATTAACACACGGAAGGTCATTGGGATTTATGCATTTACCTAGTGGTATTAAATGAATTGCTTATCAATGAAAGATTCATCATATACCATTTTGACAATGTTGGTATCGGTTCATCAACTACTAAACTTTCCTTCCAAATATTATGCCTAGGGAGACGTGGCTTATGTAGAAACTCAAAACAAGAGTGTTGACAGGATTGTACAAATTTAAAAGGTTTTTTGTCTAATCTTCCACATTCACAACACTTTCAAAGCAATTGAGTAAACCCCAACCTTTTTCATATTTCCAATATTGATAATGAAATAACGAAAAAATGTACATCTCAAGTAATCTTCTGTACAATTATATTATCGCTACTTCCTGCAAACGGCAAATAAGAAACAAATTGCTTGAATTGTTAGTTGTAAGGAAGGAGAGCTAAAAAGTCTACAGTGATTCTAGCACAAAACCAAACTGATTTTACTCAAAGATCGAACTGTAGATTACAGCTAACAAATTGTACGCATTCCACCCTTGCAATATAGGAAAGCGGATTGCAACATTCGGAATGGATCGCGATACTGGGAGCACCTCTTAGATACAAATCAACCCCTTAAGTAGTTATACAATTACCACCTATGACGCACGATACGAAAAACCTCTTAAAGAGCTTCTTGTACATAGGATATTCATGATGGCAAAGGCGTTTGAGACCTCATGATCCCTTTTTAAAATTGATTCATTTCATCACACGTTTGTAAACTCGACCTCGTCATTCCTTGCGAGGAATAAAGCTACCGACAAACGATTTTCTTCTCAATCAGATAATCAAAATATCCACTGAATGCGCGCTAGAGTCTAACTATTACTGTTATCCCAGAACAAATTGGGAAAGTCACAATTCCAAACTTTGTCAAATCACTATCACCATAATGAATTCTCTAGTTTAAGTTTAAACAAGTGGATAACACTCCACTCTAACACAATGAAGATCAAAACGCAATACAAACCTGAGCTGATATATATGCACCAGTACAAAATAGTTTACAAAGACCTTTTGAAAAATCTAATCAGTCTCCTTTGTCTCCGTGAATAGTGCTGCGGATTTAGATAATATTTATCGATGTAATGTATTTGGAGAAGATTGGGTGGACAGTTAGAATCGTTAAAATAATCCGAGTTGGTTATTCTTAAACCATCAACTCGGGGCAGAATGTTAGATACGATGTATTGTAACCTTGTGTGGTATGTTCCTTCTCGCCCGTGTCCAATATTGTAAAATGAATAAGATTCAGATACGATAAAATGAATGCAACGAACATTTGTATTGCAGTTTTTCGGAAATTTAAGATACAGTCCTCCTGGAGTATGATCTACAAAAACCAACTCTTCTAAAGACAACGGCAACGCAATGGGTTGGTTTTTGTTTGACGGAACTGGATATTTCAAACACAAATACCGTATGTTGGAACCAGAAACAGCCGAAAATCCCGTGGGGCCAATGTTGAATATACTTTTACCTTCATAAAAATGATTAAGCATTCGTTTACATGTGCAGTCAAGCATTGAACAAGGTTCTATTTTACGGTTACGATTGAGGGAAAACTCTACTAACTGTGAAGAAAGCTTTGATGTAATAGGAACATCAGTTTCCTTAATGCAGAGGTAATTTAAATTCGGAACTTGGTTTAATATGTGGTCCATGTTCATAGAGGTGTTCAAGTGAAACATTTTAATTCTTCCAACCAACCTTTTTAAACTGCTTGGCAAGTTCCTCACTTCATGCAAACTGACATTAGTCAATTTCAAAGTATGTAGACATTGGCAATCTACAAAACCAACTGGCCCTTTACTGCACCTCCAACATATCGTTTTTATACTTGGAGGAAATTTATCTGGAAATTTTGAATCAGCTTTTCCCGTATCGATAGCTTTTAAACAAGGTGAGCAATCAATCAAATCCGACAAATCACAGTCCCACGGATATACACTTTCGGCTCCCCTTCCGATTTTGACAACTGATGGTTGAAATTGCTTTTTCCAAGTATAGGAAAGTATTTCGCACTCGTCACTCCAGTTTGTTTCTATGAGTTCCCATGAGTTTCCTGTGTCCTCGCAGCTTCTCTTTAAAAACTCAACATTGAAAGGACAATTTGTTGTAATTTTTTCAAGCTTGGGTGCATCGAGAAGATGTTCGATTAGTAAGTCAACATTTCTAGGCTCCGTATATGACACTTTGAAGACAATATCCTTTAGTGAATCCGTATTTGCCATGATTATTTTGGTTGTAATTTTAAATTCATAATCCAGATATGGTCCTGAAAAGTTAATTTCCAAGGAAATTATACCTTTTGGTGGCACAAAATCACCCCTCGTAGGTTTCAAAAATGGACTTCGTATGATTAGTTCTCGAACAACATGTGGTAGTTGACTAATATGCCATGGCCGCTCAAGTAGAAGGACATCCAAATCAAATTCCTTTGGAATATTCACTTCTCTGTCAAAGCAATTATCAATTTTTAAACTGGATAGTCTTGGCGTATATCTTTCGTTCCCAAACCCTTTAATGTCCAGCCATATATACGGAGTCCGGCGATGTCTGTTAGATAATAATGGACCTAAGCTATGAAACTCATAAGATAATGAAGTTACATTTTTTAGGTTTAACAGCGGCAGAATTTTTTGAAATAGTTCATTCCGTCCATAACATCTGACAACAAACACTAGGTCAATGGGGATAGGTAAATTTAGCACTCGATCCAAATGATAAATTGACACCCAATTTTTTCGCCTTTCCATATCATAACCCCAGTCAAATGGACCATAAGAATATGAAATACCCGTAGCAATACATAATCCTTCTAATCCTGGGACTGGGAAAGTTGCCGCAAATATAACTAAGGGTTTAAAGCCGAGAAATATATTGCTATAGGAGTTGCTCGAACTGAATGCCTCAACAAGAGATAGCTTATCGAGAAATGAAAGAATTTCGTATATTCTTTGTAAAATATCACCGCCTATTATATCCAAGGACATTTTCGGTTGCAAATATTTGAGTTAGATAGTTGATACGAATATTTATATCTGTTTTGCTGCTGCTGGGGTTCCTTAAAATATATGCCCGTATGAATTATTTCCCTGCATGTCTGGAAACTATTATTTTCAACGAAAATGTAATGATTACCGATATATAAACCAACGCTTGTACTTTCCTCCTGTGAACAAAACTTGGCATTGCGAAGAAATACACTCATTCAGTACCTATTTAACATATTTAATGGATACCTAAGTTTGGTCAATAGTCGGGGAAAAAGTGAATGTTCAAGACTCTTTTTCGACGCAATGCTATCCATAAATTTTTGATGGCTCTAATATATTCAGGGCATCTGCTCGTCATTAAGCGGTTTTGAAATTTGAAGGTTTTTATTTGTGCAGTTCCCACTTGTTCTGAATTGATTGCTTCTGAAATCTGATTTACCAAGCTTGCTGTAGTGGCACAATCAATGAATGTCAACATCTGGACCGATCTTGGAAGAATAGTATTCCCAATTCTACTAATCTGTTCAAAATTTAAATATTTCAATCCCTCAGGATATTCGGCATTAGTAACTATTCCGTGAATATCCATCCTATCAGATTTACAAGAAATGATTAAATTATCTGCTGCATACCTAATGATTAATCTTCTCAACCTGATAGACGAGTCCAATAAACATTGCAAGACATCACGATTTTCAAAGCAGATACTCAATTTTTTAAGAGTAACGATAATATGATCAAATTGAGAAATTGAGCGTATATTTCCTGAGCGATCAATAATCCGTTTTAATATTGCATGTTCTACAAGCTTAGAACTATGCCTTGAAAATTCGATGTCAAATTTCATCGGGTACTCCACCAGTTTATCAAGCAAGTCGATTAATTCCGCCGGATCACGAAGATGTTTTGTTCTGATTCTCCAAAAAGTACCCTGGAGCCATTCTGGACAGTATCCTGACAACGATTCAATATAGTCTCTTTTTTCTGTACACGAAAATTGGTCAAACATTGTCTTATAATCAGCTTCATTCTGCAGAACCACCAAGAGGGATCGATTATCTGAGCACACGTGAATCTTGCAGTTGTCTACAAGATCTGGGTGTTCAAGTTGTGTGCCCCATTGAAATATGATGTTACCGCTGTTTGAAACGAATTCGTTACCAATGTTGTTGAAGTTGTCTTGTAAAGCCTCTGCATTTTTCACCCCAATATCAACACGAGAATTATTAGATATTAAGTCTGCTCTTATACTAAATCTATCAGCAAATGAATGGACAGCTTTAATACCGTTCTTTTCGTTAAATTCTTCAATCATATTTCCAATGTCGACATTGTCATATTGGAAATCTCCTTGAATTTCAACGGTGTTTCTAAAAGCACGACCAAAGGAACGTGGAGTACGATTAAAATTTAATATGTTTTTGTGAGTAACAATATTCATAATTTCAAAACTGCTAATGGATTCAAATTTACAAAAACTATTGATATTTGTGGCATTATAATGGCTGCAAATTTGAGGGGGTTCCCAAAATACCCCTGTTTTCAAAAAAGTACCAAGGAAGCCAGGAATTCAGCGCTTATTTGATGTTGTATAATGGAATTTATGATTTAGTGGGCTATTATAACGGTACTATTTACCACCAATATTTCTATTTCCATAGTTCATTTATAGACTGTCTATTGTATGTTCCACATAAAACGAGTGTACTTCCTTAAATGATGTATAACCTGCGCGGCGTAAGCGCCAGCAGCTTATAATTACTATTTCTCGCTTCGTAATTAGTTACATCGACTCCACAGCAACCAACCACAAAAACAAAGGCAAGATTGGCCATGTAAGCTTTGATCCAACCAATTTCGACCGTTTGCACAATTGTTTTGGATTAGGAACGAATATGGGTGAAGCCGTATTGTACTGTGTACAATACCAGATTAACACCTAGTTCCCCAGGACTGAAATTTATAAAATAGTTTTTCAGGCACAGCTAGAGTTCTGGAGAAGACAAGTTACGTCACCAAGTACACACTGAGAAAAATAATGAAGAGAAGCTAAGTTCCCTTCTCTCTACATATGTTTTGGAATTTAACATTTTCAACGACTAGAGCCAGAATCAATTAGTTTGTCAGAAGACACTCTCCCAAAAGTGATCAGATACTCTAAAAAGAGCTCGTTATATAAGAGCAAGAAAAAGTAAAGTGTCACCTAACGGTTGACTTTTAGTTACGACTTCCTTCCAAATCAGAATATGAATTCAAAAACTACAAAGCATCGAACTCATTCGCCCGTCTATGGCATTTTGCGATGTATCTAGTCGTGCAATTTTATTGTGTGGGTACTATTCAAGTATATTGTGATCACCAGCAGACCACCTAAGAATTTCTTTTCTATCGAAACCCACAGTAAAGCGTAGCTTTGAACCAATGCTATGTCCACGCTAAATCAACCAACACAGCATGATAAGTTTAGATGCTGTATAAAGTACCGTACTAGTGGGCATGTCCAACCTTAAACGCAACCAGAAAATTATACTGACGATGAAAATAGCCCTAGGTATTCGCATTTCCTAACCCCTACAGAAAGAAATCAAAATCACAGAATCTTCTCGTTTTTGCAAAACGTCATACATCAACTTTTCCATGTTGTCGTACATAAAACTATTTAATTTTCCTATGGTTACCATATCAATGTCGATCCTCGTGTTTTAGTTTTATGCTCTTGTCCGATCTATAATCATTGCGACGATATCTTACAATCACCTTGAAAGTTGGCCTCTATCTTGTCTTTATATTGATATCATGCTTTAGTTTAAGCGCGTTCTATCGTCACGTTGCCCTATTGTTCTATCTTATCTCATTTCCTCTCTCGTTAAAACCAAATACTAGTACGACAACCTCTTACAAAGTGAAACCAGCACTTTTTTGTTGTGTTGCCCCATGTAATATGTTTATGTTTGATTGATAACTTCATTTTGTGTTTGATTGCTTCACCCCCACGTACATTTGTTGACTTATAAATGGTTCTCTTCCCCACCCCTATATGAAATTGCATGATATACAGCCACACCATTTTCTTGACTGTATGAAGACCACACCACTTTGGTCTTGGGGGTTCTATTTTTCCTGTCCATAATTTTTTCCAACGCAGCCCACCTCGTCTCGCCTGACCCTGTCAGTCCTCCTTACACGTCCTTACATATCCTTACATATCCTTACATTTCAACAATTACGACACATAATATACAGCACACCACCTAGTTAAAACACCACAATTATTCTATGACACCACATTGCAGTGGTAGTTCTCCCACCAGCGGTCCCAGCAATGATTCTAGCAATACCACAAAGCTACCCTGAACTTGCCGAAAACCTAGACTTCCACTACCTTTTGTTCCCTGGGTTGCTTTATCTTACTTCAATATACAGGTGGGGATATCGGTAGCGCTTTCATATGGTGAAGTCGATTCCAGTTTCAGACATAAGCAACGACTAATGCTGTCCGCAAAGGTTCGATTGTAAACTGCTTCTTGGTGGACTTTCAATTTTGCATTTTAATAATTTTTGTGAATTTTTAAGAAACTTTTAAGAAATTTCTACTAGGTTCAATGACATAAACTTTACTTCTTGCAGGCTGTATTTTTGTCACATACTTCGGTAATTATTCTACTGCTAGACCCATCGTAATAATCACAATATCCTTCGAACTTGAAATTCAAGCATTGTAGAAGCTAGTTCCCTGGTTGTAATATCTGCAATACAACTGCTAATGTTGCACTATTCTAACTCACATGTATGACTGTCAAATACGGTTCCATCTGTTATACTCGTTAGGAACGTCGCACCTCTATACAACTAGTTGTCTTTAAACTCTCTATTCCAAACCATAGACTTTATGAATATATTTACACCAATTATTATTAAGCAGCTGTAATATTGCATCTAGAATATCGTCAGTCTCAACCATTCTTTCCACATCATTGTTACTGAGATCTTTTCCAACAAAAGATAGTTTACCATTGTCAGTGATCAATTTGAAATGATAATTCGCATGTAGGTCCCATAATCCCAATAAACATCCTAGTATTCTCGACGTGATATCCTTCTTTTTTACAAGATTGGCAAGGTCCAGCAATTCTAATGTTGGTTTATTGATCGATTCGTCACTGAGGAGGTTGCTGTCATTAATATTAGGAGGAATAGTTTGGAAAACATATTTCAAACTATTAATGGTAAATTCATCTAAATTATCGTAATCGTCTTGATACTTTGTGACTATTGAATCACTGTTCTTATGGCCTAGCATCAATTCTACAATAATCGTCAAAAAGGTAACGTTAGAATGGTATAGGCCCTTCGACTGATGTTTCAATGACGACACATAACTTCTTAGACTCAAATGATTATTTGTAATTAGCAAAATGAAACAGACGTAAAAACTAATGTTTTGTAGTAGCATCGTTGTTGACTTGACGTCGGTGCTTTTTAAGCGGGCTTGGTACGTCAACTTGTACAATTCATTGACCAAAGATAAATTGGGTAAACTTTTCAATTTTAGTAGCAACAAAAGCATTTCGTTAGAGATGTGTGCATTATTCTTAGGCAATGGATATATCGTGTTGGAATTTCCGACATTTTCTAGCAAATATAGGGCATTGTTGACGTTTATGGCTTCCCGTTTGGCAACACTCAATTGGTCAGTGAAAACAAGTAACAAGAGCCTGATTTCCCACAACTTCAACCGCTGGCGTTCATTGTAAATGTCCAATTTGATCAAACTGAACGTTTTTTCTATAGCCAGGTCGAATTTTCCACAATCAACATCGTGGTATAGGTCGTAGATATTAAAGTTATCAATGGTGGTAACCTGGCTGACAAAAAGCGAATTTCGACCCAAATTTGACATCTAGTACTGTCGCACCGTAATATAGTTCACCAAAGGTCTCCAGCGGCTACAACGTCGATGAAATTTTATCGATGGATAAGAAAGTTAAATATTGATGAAAATGCACGATAAGGAAACAATTTCTCACCAAGTGAATTCACAAAAGAATTACCACCTCAATAACTATGCCGTCCCACAACGATTTGGTACTACAGGCGAAGAGGGAGCAATTAGCACGACTCAAGCAGTCACAGGCTCTTTCCAAACAGCTCATGGCCACCATAGTTCGCTTCAATCAACACAACAACACCCAGTCCGATCTCGTGGAAAAGATCACCATGGTGCATTCATTGAACGTGCAAATTGACGCACAATTGAACGAAGATTTTGCCTCCAATTTCCAGCAGCTCAAACTTTACCAGGAACTGTTACTGAAGCTTATCGATAAATTATATAAAATCATGTACAGCCGCAACTTGGTCGGTGATCTCCAGACAAGAGCCGAGTTGATTGACCAGGATCTTCGAATTTTGGAAACTACTTTGAAGCTAGTGAGAAATCGAACAAGCTAGTGGAAGAGGGAAATTAAATTTAATGATTTATGTTTGGCACAATAAGAGTGCTAGAGGATCAAGAAAGTGGAACGAAAAGTACCAAGGGACGACAATTACAGGAGAAGCGAGGGTTATCGCAAAAAATCGACTTACGCAGATCGAATTACACGGATCGAATTACACGGATCATCGCATCTACCGGACTTGCAGAACCAGGCCGTCCAGAGTTTCAAGTTGTCGTTCCACCTCGACTGGCAGGAGGTTAAGCGGACCAGACATCATTAGGTGGTTGTGGACTCCAGAAATATTCTGCCATGCTACAGCGATGTGGATTAGAGTGGTGGCCCTCACAGTGCCTAAATCATTATCGATGCAAAACTAAACTATTAATCCATGACTGCAATAAACCGAACCGGCTTTGATATTCACCACACCGGTACACCGTTGGTATAGTGCCGTCACCATACACCTTCTTGTGTAGCCATACACTTGGTGACCTATGTAGACCACTGCTTGCAACTAGAAATACATAATGGTAACTTGTTTGTTCCATCTACTATTGAATCACGCTAAACCTTTAGCGGCCCGTTCCCACACCTCTTCCGCAGCCCAGCCAGCATTGATGATCTTGATTACGTCCTTCAAGTTTATTCGTTTGTCGTGCTTCAACAGCTTTCCCTTCTCCACCAAGTTGGTGTATATCTTGACATATGCTGCTTGCGGCAAATGGTCAATACTGGCCAGAGATAATCGCTGCTCCACCGACTTCGGATGGGTTTCTTTCAACCATTTCAGCCTTCGGTACTCCCACAACGTAGTGCCGATATTTGACGTCGAAGGCTGCAAATAGGACGATGAATCTGACGGATCGGCACTGTCAAACTCCTGTCGCAACTTTTCAACATTGACATCTGAGTATCGCAAGTCGTCGTCACACACGTCGTTTGACGTGCTTCGAATCAAATCCTGTAAACTGATGGATTTGCTCTGGATTTGTGCACCTTCGGCTATTACCATCTTTTCTAAACTCTTGTGTCGACGATACTTTTCAATAAATGCCTCCTCGGCCGACGTATATCCTCGGTTAGCCCTCAATAGCCTATCGAACGCTTCTTCTGACAGCTGACTATCGAAATATTCGTCTACAATATCGTCAGTTGAAAATACCTCTTGTGACACTGACCGTAACCTGAGTAACAATAGGTTCCATTCGATGGAAATCCGCTTCAATAACCCTGGTTTTGATCTCTTAATGTTTCCTGTTGATCTACTGTGTTTTAGTGACCGGTTTGCTTTGTATCTTGCTGCTTCATCAATGTTCATTATCAACACACAACGTATTTATAAAAAAACACTTGATTTTACGTTGTTCCCGGTAAACTTCCTACCTTGTATCGGAACTCGCCACGTAAAACCGTCTTCTTCGCCTGACTCTGTGTGTTTGGTGGGTTTAACTACAGCTGGGAAAAGAGCAAAAAAGAAATCGTCTCATGTATTCCTTTAGATAATTTTGCTATAAAAAACATATTTTCTACACTATGAGCACAAGCAAAACTTTGTATTATAACAAAAACTCACCGGCTTTTGCGAGTTTGACTCCAGATCTCGTCTCTACTACACTCATTTAGGAAGGTGCTAAATTTTCATCGAATTTGGCACGAAATATGTTGAGATGCCGTTATAGCCATCTCCATTACTCAAACCAGTACACCAGAATTAGATCCGGTGTGCCATTTTCTACCCAGTCTCAACCTATTCCAGCTCACCACAGAGCAGTATTCGTATTTCTCGGAAACCACGGCACCGGTCTGCTACAAATGACGAATTGCATGTATTTTTTGTAGGACGGAAGCTCACCAACGACGACACCAAAACGAACCCAAAACGTGACAAAGAATAAACCAACACCAGCTGCCACGTAGTGATAGTTGTATTTGTTGTTGTTGAGCATGCGTTCTTGTGGTTCGGTCAGTGTGTCATGTTTGCTCAATTTTCACCTATTCCTTGACTTGTACCGCTGGCTCCAAGTCACTGAACTTTTGTTTCAACTGCTTGTAGTACTCAACATTGAACTTCCATCCCGGTTTCGAGTTCATAATATCCTTGGTCAACTGTTTATCTAATACCATTTCTCCTTGGTATCTCTTGAACGTCTGCTTATCACGCAAGTACGTATCACACGTCTCCCATTTAACATTATGAATTGCAATAGACAACCCATTGTGTTTATTTGGGCTCGTCCACGATCGGCTATTGAGGCCATTGGCATAAAAGCCGATATACTGGGGCAATGGTGGTAATAACAATATCTCAACAGACAAGTCACCAGGAATAACATCACCGGGTTTGGAAATTAATGGTTGAATCAATCGCCAGTTTTTGTCCTTATTCCATGGCTTCAAGTCGATAGTGTTGTTGAAGAGCCCAATGTGTGCTAGCACACTCAAAATATCAGAGTCATCAGTATAGATGCCTCCGGCCCCTCCCCATAATTCACGTTTGGTTTCGTTGTTGTCTAGTTTGAATTTAAACGTTTCAATGAATCTTGCTGGGATTTTCATCTCAATGGTGTAGTTTATGTATTGACAATCTAAGGGAGGAATCATGGGAATGTATTTGATCTCGCAATTCCCAAATGGTTCTAGCAATTTGTCCACATATGACTGTTTGATCTCGATAAGACGATCAAAATCCTCTTCTTTCAATCCAGGTAACAGTAATATTTGGAGTGTGGCCCATGTTGTGGTAGGGTTGTATATGATAGTTCCCAAGTGACGACGTACCGGGTACAATTCTTCGAGAATATCTTCAACTTCCTTGGTGTTAAGAGTGACTGGCGGCCCTTCACGCTTTGGCATTCTCACTCCTCGAACTGCTGGCTTCACAGCAGTCGATTTTGTGCCCGATGACTTGGTCCTATTGGTCTGTTTTTCACGAGGATTGGTAACAAATGTAGATGGTTGTGGCACTTCTCTGTCCTTTTGTGTTTGCTGGTTATAGTGTGGTTGCGGCAAAGATATTTGTTCCAGGGTTTGTTGTGGCTTTTGAGGATGTCCTTCTGCTAGACTGGCCAAGCTATTGGTTGCATCAATTCGTTCATCGTGCTCAGTTTTCAACTTTTTGGCTGATGGTTCCGACGAAGAATCTGCTGGCAGTGGCGCCAGGGTTTCAATCTGCTGCTCAGAAGATGGTTTTTGCACCGTTGTCGATTGAAACTCCATTGGCGATTCCGGCAATTTGGCAGTTGGCGGTCCTTGATTTGGCAGGGGTGCTCCAGAACCAGATGAAATTGCACCAGGAGACAATTTATTCGCCAAAGGCATCGACTGGATAGGCGGTGGTTGGGTCACTCGAGGAGTACCAGGACTTAAGAAGTTGGAAATTCCCAAGTTTGATGCCAGGGGAAGCTTGCTCAAAGACGGGTCGTTGGAGCCGTGACTGGACAAAAATGAAATTGGAGGCAATCGAATACCGCTTGCGTTTGTACCACTTGATGTGTTGGAATTAGATGGTGGCTCCGACATTGTCAATGCCTTTAGTTGTTTAAATGGGTATACGATACTGCGATTGAAAATTTATACCGCGAAAAACCGTTTGTGCATTAGCGGGGCGGTGGGGCTAAGCTAGCGGGGGGGGGGGGGGTG
>JAKTVY010000028.1:0-89288 GCA_030560805.1 Suzukiozyma palmioleophila | reverse complement strand
GCCTCAAGCGTGTAAAGATCCGTGCCTCAAGCGTGTAAAGATCCGTGCCTCAAGCGTGTAAAGATCCGTGCCTCAAGCGTGTAAAGATCCGTGCCTCAAGCGTGTAAAGATCCGTGCCTCAAGCGTGTAAAGATCCGTGCCTCAAGCGTGTAAAGATCCGTGCCTCAAGCGTGTAAAGATCCGTGCCTCAAGCGTGTAAAGATCCGTGCCTCAAGCGTGTAAAGATCCGTGCCTCAAGCGTGTAAAGATCCGTGCCTCAAGCGTGTAAAGATCCGTGCCTCAAGCGTGTAAAGATCCGTGCCTCAAGCGTGTAAAGATCCGTGCCTCAAGCGTGTAAAGATCCGTGCCTCAAGCATTCTCAAAATTATCATTTTGTTTTTCTTCTAAAATTTTGGATTAACAAAGTTTCCCCACAACTACTAACGCTACTTAAATTTCACGGACGAGTATACCCTCAATAGTAGACTTATAATACCATTTACTGTTGTGCAATCCAATTCATGGAGTTTGTAATCTAGTTTGGGAAGGTATTTTGATACAATCATCTCAAATTCATCATGAAAAAGGTCATTAAATTTTCTTGTGAAATACTTTCATATTAGTAAGGACAGTTACCTGTCAATTCTAAATATTTTAATTTTGTGAAACCTCGGTTCCAGCTTTCTGAACCTCACAACTGTAGACCCAGGTAATTTGAAAACATGACGATAAATTGAGAGAGGAAATTCGTATATTCCACGAATCATAGGGTCAAATACACTTAAATTGTAAGTTTTTAATAAGATCTTTAGAACCACTTTCATTTAAATGGAACAATTTTGACACCAGACTACTAACACTTGGAAATAGATGTTTTATATCAGAGTTAGACTGAATATAAAATATCTTGTAGGATTGAGTAGTATCAAATACATCCGTTACAAAATTCTAGAGCAAAATAACTAAAAGTTTTTCAATTCACAGCAATTGGTACTGAACTTCTTCCATTTCTTTACGGTGCACTGCCAATGACATTCAAAATAGTACCATAATCAATAAGCAGGGAGTTATGGGCCATTGAAAATCTGGGTTTGCAAAACTTTCTGGGAGCTCATTTTCGTAACTAGCGTATGTAGCCCTTTATGTATCAGAAGATTTGGAAGGTTTGTTTAACATAAATTTGGGACATATAATTCCTCCAAAGTCAACGGGATGTACGGTAACTTTGCTAAAGTTTTCCTCTTTTACACATGAAACACTTTGATATTTGGCTGAAGAGCTAAGCTTTGAGTGTATTCATTTGTAACAAAACAGTGCAAAATGGTGACCTCTTCTAGCGGATCTGGGAAATGAATTACAGAATTGTTGGTTACTCGACTATGAGATACACAAGCTTTCTAAAATATTGTTTGTTTCAATTGACCTTATGGGCATAACTTGTTGACCATGAGACAAGTTCCTCTGGAAACCATGTAAACAATGCTTTATAGTGATGTTATTTAGGGAGTCTAAACTGAAATGATGATTTGCGTTAAATATTTTCAACTTGTGAAATTTTTCTAATTGATGTACTAAATAGGATTTTGTATTGACTTATCTTAAATGACCAAGTTTTGAATATTTAGCCGTTTGCAATTTGTCACAGGTATATTTAATTACATCTAAGCTAAGTTGATGTAGATATGCCATCATAAAATCAATACATGTTATTTGTTGAATACTAACTGCAAGGGAACAATTTTACTTCTTTATTAACACACGTTTTTAGCTTACTGATTTATAAAAAATCAAAGTATAACATCGCCCACTATTACCTACTTAGTTTTTTTCATACACTTTTCTGAAAATTATGTGCAAAATTTTTGCTTGGGTTTAATTTTTGAACTATTTAATTCATTCAATAGATTTTATACTCCATTTCAAATTCAGTATCATTCTGTTTTTCGCAGAGTCTTTCGTTCATTTTCTCAATTAAAGGTTTTCCATAGTGCTTTTTGAAATGGGAACCGTACTCGAAAGTCCTAATGTTAACTGAAAGAATGAATAGAAACAAATCAATCAGTAATATTAAGTTCTCTCCTGTTTCAAGTAAGAGATATATATCGAATTGAAATGGTTGCAAAATCTGTTCTGATAATTTACTTTTGGATACCCTAATCTCAAATAGGTGCATTTCATTTTGTGTTTATTCAAGATATACATTATGGGGAGTTTTCAAATGAGGTTTATACCTCAACAATTAATATATTCAATTAATTTCTAATTTAGTTTATACTTTGGATTCAAATCCCTTGATTATGAACAGTTATCTGTAATTGATTTGAGCTTCGCTCAAAGTTTCATTTTGTCTTGATAAACTGTTTTCATGAAGGTAAATTTAAATTTGAGTAGCCTAAACTCATACTGTCTTTTTACTATGATGATTCGTAACAATATTATCTGAAATTGGTAAGTGAAACTTAAAACTTTTGTATGGTGAACACATACATGAAGTACATTGAATATTTATTTGTAAATATTTATAATGTTAGCAACAGTTACAAAAACTGAAAAGTAAAAGAGCTTGAAAGTAATCTTGTTATGTTGAACGAAATTTATCCCAAAACTTTAAAGGATCTACGATGTGTTGCGGATAAAATACTTACCCAAGCCAGCATAATGAGTATAGTGTAGATAGTCCTTCTAACTAGTTTTCTATTAACACTCAAACAAAAGTTATATATGGTAATATGCGTTTCCTCTCATTTTTCTACATATTTCCTAGCATTTTTCACAGTCAAAATCTATGAAATCCCCTCAATTTTAGTCACTTACCATCTAATATACTTCTCTCTGTAAACTCGTAACTAAAAAGTATTTATTATCAATTTCAAGTTTGAATTCTGTGTTATATAATTCCTATTTGATTTAGTTTGGAAATCAATAAATTTTTTGGAATATTTTGGGTCGCTACTGTACTAAGAACAATATCTACAAAAGTCACATTACAGCTCAAATCATATACATCAAGAAATATCAACCAACGGTTGGCATTTCAGTGACGAATTTAGGACTTTCATTTCAACTGGCAGTATTTTGCTAATTTATGAAGAATTTCTGCATAAAAAAGCTTTCACATAAAGAAAACATATGTTACCATATATTCATGTATTGAAACACTGCTGTTACAGGCCAGAATAGCGATAATTACTAATGGATTGACTAAAATGAAATATTATTAACGAGAACTATATTTAAACTTCTGTGAAGAAATTTCCAAACGCCGGTACAATAGTAAAATTCGGGATTTGAAAGCTTATATGCCCTAAAATAGGGGTTTGAAAGACAGAGGGGTTTGTTACAAGATCTATATGTCAGAAACCAAAAATGGAAACCTCCGAAAAGGGCAACGGCATCGGTGGTTACTAATTTGAGTATTGCCGATACAGAATGGCAAAACTTTCGTTAGCAGATGCTGATGCACATTTTTCATAAATAAAGTCTAAATTAGAACAATTATTCATTATTTTGTATCATAACAACAGGATAGACTGCACGGATATGTGTTCAATTTCAGAATTCAATTGGGAAAAGATAAGTCTTACCATTGGTAACAAAACCATTCTAAGTGATATTTCAGGTGGTGTTGCAACTGGGGAAGTGATGGCACTAATGGGTCCATCAGGAAGTGGTAAGACAACATTACTAAATGTGTTAGCTCAAAGGAATGTTTCATCTAAGTATAAAACAACTGGAAATGTGTTTACTGAGAAATTTGAAGTCAATTCAAGTAATATAAAGGAATTTTCCAGTTATGTGGAGCAAGAAGACTCATTGATTGGATCTTTAACAGTGAAAGAGACCATTGAGTTTTCTTGTAAAATGAATGACCTCAGTGGTGATGCAAGCTTATTGAGGAAAACCAGAAATGAGCGTGTCGATGAAATTATTCGAATTTTTGGATTGGCTGATCAGAAGAATGTTCAAGTGGGGACCCCCATACAAAAAGGACTCTCAGGGGGTCAGAAAAGAAGATTGTCGGTTGCATCACAAATGATCACCCACCCATCTGTACTTTTTTTAGATGAGCCTACTTCAGGTTTAGATTCCGCTGCAGCTGCGCAAGTTGTTGCCGCCATAAGGGGTGCAGCAAGAACCTACAATATTGCAGTGATAATTTCTATTCACCAACCTTCAACATCAACGTTCAATTTATTAGATAAAGTCATGTTTTTGAGTAAAGGTAAAACAATTTATAACGGTGCAGTGAGTACTGTTTGTGAATACTTTCAAAAAATAGATTACCCAATTCCGCCTCATTTTAATCCCTCAGAATATATCCTAGATCTTATCAATATTGATTTTTCTAATTCCGATGATTTTGGAGCGACAAACGCATTCGAGTCTGGTGACGAAAGAATAGAATCATTACAGCAAAGCTGGAAAAAATACAAATTGAGCGAAGAAAGGAAAGTCCGACACACGGAAGATGATTCGACGAGGCAAAATGCACAAAATTTTAACTTAAAAAGGTTTGCAATACATAACATGCAACAAACAATCAATCTATCATTGCGTGCATTCAGAAAATCTAGGCGAGATATCCTTGCATATTACTTCAGAATAGCATTATATATGGGTCTTGCATTGCTTATGGGAACTGTTTGGTTAAGGTTGAATAATGATCAGAATAGTATACAACCGTTTATAAATGCGATATTCTACAGCGGAGCTTTCATGTCATTTATGACTGTCGCATATGTTCCAGCTTATTTGGAAGATTATCAAGCCTACAAAAAGGAACATTTCAATGGATTGTACGGAACATCAGCATTTGTTGTATCTAATTTTATCGTTGGATTGCCATATATTTTCATCACTACTATTTTATTCAGTATTATCACATACTTTATGATTAATTTTCGTGTATCTGGATCTGGATTTTGGTATTATGTTATGTGGTTGTTCCTCGATCTTCTTGCAGCGGAGAGTATGACAGTTTTTGTAGCATCGGTTTTTCCAATATTTGTTGTTGCTTTAGCCATAGTTGCTTTTTTGAATGGATTATGGATGTCCGTGAATGGGTTTATGGTCTCCCCAAGTGTCTTAAATGTATTTTGGAAATACACTTTCTACTGGATCAATTACCAAAGATTTGTATTTCAGGGCATGATGTTCAACGAATTCATACCACAAAGAGTTTTCACCTGTGGCAGCAGTTGTCATTGTATGTATTCGGGTGCCCTAGAATCTCAGTGTCAGATTGCTGGTGATGCTGTTTTAAAAGCAATTGGTTATGGTGAGGAAAATAAATCATTGTGGGTGGGTCTCTTAATTGCAATAATTTTCCTTTTTAGATTTGGCACTTACGTGGTGCTTAAAATCCAAGACTACTTCATTTAAAGTTCTATACTAGTTGGATTGACGTGCCTCATACTCTATGTACATCAATAGCAATACCCCAAATTTTAGATACTGCTATATTATAAATATAGTCGTAGTTATTTTGAGATGTTTTAATTGTACTTGTTTGCTTAAAAATCCTCTATCTTTTAAAAAGTAATCAAATCTGTTGGTCATGGTTGTCCTGGCTTTTATAGTTGTTAAATCTGAAAGGTTGTAGCTTCTGACGAGTAGTACTGGTTTTTCTTTGTGTTCCCAGCAATTTTTTTTTCCAATCCATCTTAGAAGTAATCAGTCCGGGGCACAACTTCTAGAAGAGTATATTGTAAACCTATAAAATAACAGAACACATCATTATGTTAGTCCTACGTGGCCAGTGGTTAACTCAAACTTTATATACTTGCCGTTTTATTTCTACAAAACTACTAATGAATACCAATATAATATCTAAATGCTATTATGAATACTTGAAAAGAATTTTATCAGTAACAATATTCATTGAGGAAGTCTTGAACTAGCTAAGCATCTTGCTCTGTGATGATAATCTGTTGCGCAACAGGTATTCAACCAGCTCGCCATCAGGATAGATGGAATTCACTACCTGAATTAGAGCAGTAACTCAATTGGACTTTTTCTTTAGA
The DNA here is from genome assembly GCA_030560805.1 of Suzukiozyma palmioleophila. Classification (NCBI taxonomy): domain Eukaryota; kingdom Fungi; phylum Ascomycota; class Pichiomycetes; order Serinales; family Debaryomycetaceae; genus Suzukiozyma; species Suzukiozyma palmioleophila. The sequence goes on along the minus strand of JAKTVY010000028.1, from coordinate 83,286 downwards.
CATTTTATATTCATCTTGCAGCAAGAATGAATTCAAGCTTATGTACCCTTCTTTGGATTTTGGATGGAGTGGTCCAAGATTTTGAAAGGTTCGTAGACAATATTCACGTACAAAACAGGCTACAGTGTAATGCAGGCTAATTATATCTTCCAATGGTCTATGTTGCAAGAGTTACAGTACAACATGTTCGTGAAGTTGAATACCCGGGTTATTTAGATACTTACACAAGGAGGTCATATTTAATTTGCAGTACACCATAAAACCCCCCATTATGCTATATTCCTGCATAAATGTAAAAATTAATGCAAGGAGGGGAAAAGATTGGACAACACATTCAAATAAAATGTTGAATTCCAAAGTAAGTTCCAAATAACTTTAAAATCTCCCTATGTTTAGCTTTACAACGAGATAACTATTGACATGATTAATTAAATTGCATACACAAACACAGAACTAAGTACCAAATTTTAAAGTACTTCAATGTTCGGTTAGTCATACGGCTCTTTTGACGTCGTCCAAGTTTTTCCTTGGCTGTAAATGAATCATAGGTCAAAATTGATTAACTTTGGAAATTTGGCAGAATGATTATTACTTTTTAATCAACGCAACTTTGATGATTACTTACGGCGATCATCAACAGTTTCCTCTGAGATCTTCCTGTTTAACTAGCAGCGTTAACGGCATTGCCCAATATATTTCCAACTTTGATATAAATCAACAGCAACCAATTAAACTTAACGTTTTTCTTAGCACAAAGGAATATGAGAAGATCAAATTGTTGAAGTTTGGTGTGGTTGATAGTGAGTACTATACTTTTGGAGAACTAGATCAAATTTTGGGTAGTAATGCGCTATTTAATATCGAATTTTTTGTCAGTTCGATCATTGAAGAACGGTTGATAATAGATATTTTGCAAAAGCATAAAAATAAAGTTAACAATATTTCCTTAATATTGTTCAAGTATAATGGAATACTTTCTCATAAAATTACTCCTTTTGAAGAAAAAATAACCAAAATTGAACTCCATATGCTTGAGAAACTGGAAGGTCTTTCGCGCATGATACTGAAATTAACTGGTTTAACACATTTAATTAATTGCAATGAAAACTTAAATTATTCTCAATTATCGAACTTGCGTTATTTATCGCTCCAATTCATTGAAGACATTGCCACCATCCCATCATCCATAGAGTTTTTGACTCTTGATACCTGTGGAATGAGACTTAAAAGCGTTCCAACTAGTTTAAAGTATTTGAAAGTTTACAATTGCAAAATTGCGTATGATACTCTTTTAAATTTAATAGAGCGTAATACTAAGTTAGAAGAATTGGTATTAATCGATGAAACAAATCAATCCCCGGATTTGAGCGATGACTTTTCGAAGCTAGTTATAGAAATTGTTAAGCTTTCAAAGCTTGCAAAGCTAGAATTAAGTGGTTCGTTCGATTTACTGTTGCTTGAAATTTTCTCATTACAATCACTCAAAATATTTGGTTGTAAAAATTTTAATGCGAACATAGCAGTGGATGAACTAACTATTATCAGTTGTGATATTAACCTTCCAACAAATTTGTTTGTTAATTCAAATATCAGAAAACTCAACTTGAATAATGTATTTATTAAAGGAAATGGAAAGTTAAAGTTCCCACAAGGATTAACTTCTTTGCTGATGGACACATTATGTATAGATGATGGTTGTTGTTATTATGAGGCTGAACAGTATACTTTTGACGCAAGTGAATTTGAATTTCCACGCACATTAAGAAATCTTACATTGTCACGGTTTTATGCTAACAAACTCCCTATAATTCCTGAATCAATTGAGGATTTGAATCTTTCTCATAACCGTTTACCCCTAATCTGTCTTGACAATCTCAAAAAACTTAAAAATTTGAACTTGTCTGATAATAGATTGAGCAAATTGAATGTGTTGAGTTCAGCACTTGAGGACATCGATATATCGGACAACAAGTTGACTGAACTTCGTGTGAGTTCTGACTTGAGAAAACTCAGGGATAGTGGTTATACCGGAAGTTTCAACTCCTTGCAAAGTTTTTCTAGTTTCAAAAAGTTAGAATACCTTGATGTTGGCTATTTTGAAATAAACCCCAATTTTACTGATTTTCTGAGTACACTTGACACAATTTATATTCAAACCAATAAGTTGAACAAATTTCGATTTCATGGAGAAAGTATGAGGAATTTGGCACTAAACGTCGAAATTTTTCAAGGCTTTTCATTGGATACTATAAATATTCCTGAAAAAATTGATAGCTTAACAATTTGCATGTTTCTGAGTAGATGTATTGATGGACCAATTCAGCCAAGATTGTTCTCTAAATTGGAAATTACATTTTTGACTCGATTAACATTACAAGGAAGCTTAGTTACAACGGATATAAACCCTTTACTTTTACCATCATCAATACGATATTTGAACCTTTCTGGTTTTCAAACTGATGAAATTCATTTGAAATTTCCACCAAATTGTACCACAAATCTTCGCGAACTTTATATCAATCATTGTTATGGGGATAGTGGTATATCTAGATACTCTTATGAAAGTATTGGTCATGGAATAGAAAATACATATCATGACAATCTCGAGATTATTTCCGCGATGGTGCCACCAAGCTTTTCGTTAGAAACAAATGAAAAATTGAAGCAAGCTATTTTGAACAATGGCGCTGATTTATCCACATTTCATGTAGATGATTACATTTTGCAAGTTGTTTTTGAGGAATCTAGTTGTCCGACGAAACTAATCGAGATTATTGATGTAGATCAATTTCTTCCCAAATGGATTTTACTCAATCCAAATTCACGATAATGACAAGTGACCAAATACTTGTTCTGTTCCAAGGAGCATATATGTATACTGTATCAACCATTACAAGTGTGAACATGGGAATAACTAAGATTTTTGTACCACGTTGCTTAAATTTAGGGATTTTTTCAAATTGAGTTCCAAACAAACAAAACAAAAGATAGAGAATCAGTTACAATATTTGGATAAATTTGTTGGCAACTTTAATTCATTAAACTCTCCTCATAGAATATCCACTTCTGGTCATATTGAAGATTCAAATGATCAAAATACATTGTCTATGTGTATCTAGTTCAACGAGTGTTTATTTGCAAAAACTGAACCGGTTAACACCATAAGACTATTGTTGCATGGATTGCTGTCAGAAATTTTGTATCAAAAATTTTCTCATTGTTGTATCTGTAGTTACATTATATTACCTGTAGGGTTTTTCTAGTGTCCTTACAAGAAAATACTTCTTTTTTTTTGTTTAGGCATGTATTTTTAATATACGATTTTACCATTCTAAGCCGGCATTACTAGAGCAACCAACTGGTGACACCAATTTACGAACAGGTACTTTTATTTTGAATTTTTCATCAATTTTTCGAAGACTCGTGATCGATTCTGAATTGCTTTCTTCCTTTTTAATCATCCATTTCAGGGTTCCCAATGCCTTGTCTAATTCATCAGTTGGAGGTAATTTGACATAAACTTTGCCATCCAGTTCTTTGATGTCAAATACTGCAAGTGATTGAGATTCGTCATTCTTACAAGTACCTGAATTCTCACTTTCCGCATCGATAATATAATTCCGTTTATGCAAAGGACATGAAACATATGTGTTGTTTTCTGAATCTGTTGACACAATACCTTGTGAGAGTACAAATGCCCTTTTGTGACCACACATATTTTGTGATGCAAAGAGCTTACCATTCAGACGGAATAATGCAATTTGTGTGTCTGAAACCAAAATAGTTGCAGATGATCCAGATTCTGTATCCGGAAGATCTTTAGAATCACAAACACTGATCCAGGACAAACTAGACCACTTCTGATTTTTAAAATCCGCCTTTTCAACTTCAATTTCTGGCCAGTCTGCTGGTCGTCTTTGACCTCTTTCACGAACTATTTCGACAGTTTCTTGTGGCTTGTCGGTGTTAATGAATTGTTTGAAAATTAGACTATCTTTATGGTTACCAACCGCTGAAGCCCATTCATCGTAATAGTTGCTTACCAATTCATTCATTTGATCTTCTAATTCTTGAGCAATACCCAACTTGTCGTATACAACGACATCTCGTAAGTACTCAATTCCACCATCCAAACTCTCTACCCACCTTGCCGTTCTTTGTAATCTGTCAGCAGTTCTGAAATAAAGCATCAAGTATCGATCCAAAAGTGGTATAACTTGATCCGGTGGAACATCAGCTTTTAACAATTGTGCATGAGCTGGATTCATTCCTCCGTTTCCTCCAACGTAAACATTATAACCTTTCAGAACAGCGCAAAGACCAAAGTCCTTCGAATGAAATTCAGCGCAATCACGAACGCATCCTGATACACCACCTTTCATTTTGTGAGGTGACCGAATACCTTTGTATCTTTCTTCTAATCTGATTGCTAAACCAACAGAATCTCCAATCCCATATCTACACCAAGTTGATCCAACACATGATTTAACATTTCTCAAAGACTTACCATACGCTTGTCCAGATTCAAAACCGTGTGCTCCTAATTCTTCCCAGATATCTGGTAGTTGATTTTTAGCAGCCCCAAATAAATCTACTCTTTGAGCACCCGTGATTTTGGTGTATAAGTCATATTTTTGGGCAATCTCACCAATTGCAATTAATTTCTCTGGTGTAATTTCACCACCAGACATTCTTGGAACAATGGAATAAGTACCATTTCTTTGAATATTTCCCAAATATCTATCATTGGTGTCCTGTAAACCATGCACGTCTGCTTCTAAAAGATGGCGGTTATACAAGGTTGAAAGAATAGAACCTATAGTTGGCTTGCATATTTCACATCCAGCCGCAGAAGGATTGATTCCTAAATTTTTCATCACTTCCTTGAAACTCTGATATTTCTTGACCATAATCACTGAGAATAAATCTTGTCTCGATTCATTGAAATGAACACATAATGCTTTCGATATACTCTTTCCCATCTTGTTCATTTCTGATTCGAAGATTGCCTTGATTGTAGGTTCACAACCACCACATGCTGTTCCTGCCTTCGTGCAGGTCTTCAATTCACTGACTGAGGTACATGTACCATCACGAATTTTTTCAACTAAATTTCCTTTAGAAATGTTGTGACAGGAACATACTTGTGTGTCATCAGACAACATGTCAACGTTATCGCCGTCTTCACCTGTCAGACCTATTATGAATTCTGAGGGTGTGACTTCCAAAGGTTTTCTGTTTTTTACAATGGCTGCAAACTTGGTGAATTGTTTTGTGTCTCCTACCAAAATTCCACCAAGCAAGTACTTTCCATCATAGGTAAATATAAGTTTTGAATAGTTTCCCTCGATTGGATCTTCAAATACAATTGATTTCACAGTTTTACCTTTGTACCCTTTAGGTAACCAGTTAACACCGTTCACATCGGCAAAGTAGTCACCGAAAGAGGCAACATTGACACCCATCAACTTTAATCTTGTTCCAATATCCGGTTCTGAAAATTCTCTCATTGAATGGTATTTGGCTTGGATCAAGTTGAAGCATAAAATATCAGCCATCATTATTCCAGGTGCTATCAACCCGAAAGTTTTGTCTTTCCATGAAGCACATTCCCCAATTGCATAAATGTTTGGATCTGAGGTTTTCATATGGTTATCAATAGTAACACCACCTCTCTGCGACGTAATGATACCAGCCTCTTTTGCCAATTCATCTCTCGGTTTGATTCCAATAGTGTAGCATAACAACTGGCATTCATCTTCTTCATCATTATTGTATCGAACGTGTGAAAGTTTTCCGTCCTTGTCAAATATTAATTTTTCAACTAACGTTCCAGTTCTTGCTGTCACATTCAAGCCTGTAACTTTTTCTGTGAGCAAGTTTCCTCCTTTTTCGTCCAATTGTTGTGAAAGTAACCATTTTGACCGGTGAACCACGGTAACATTGTCATATATGCCCATATCCAACAATGCCTTCGCAGCTTCAAGACCTAATAATCCACCTCCAACTACTACTGCTCTCTTCTTCGTGGGCTTTTTCACGGACTCTTTCAATTTTTCACTGAACGCGACCATTGAATTCAAATCATCAATGGTACGATAAACAAAACATCCCATCTGACGGTAGTTTTGGGGGTCGTTTGGATCCACGTCCTTTGGAGCAGGCAACATTTCCAATGGTAATAATGCAGTTGATCCAGTTGCAAATACTAAATGGTTGTACTCATACTTGTTTCCAGAAGAGGTTTGCACAAACTTTTCTTCTCTGGAAACTTTTACCACTGCTTCATCGATTCTATAATCCCATCTGTCGGCGTTTCTTCCCTCATAAAACGATTGAGGAACTAACAACAACTTTTCAAATTCTCTATGTTCAAAAAATTCTGTTAAACCGACTCTGTTATATGCATAGTATGGTTCTTCTCCTATTATTAGGTAGGTGTATTCTTGTGCTGTATCTTCGTTCAACATCTTCTCCAAAAATGCAATCCCCACCATACCTAGACCTATTATAACGATTCTTTTTTTCTCTCCGAAGTCCCGGACCATCTTCAAGCTGTTTCCTAAAGGTGGTATACCTCCACATTCTACCGACCCGCAATCTAAATTTTCTTTAATCATTTTAACTCTATTGTCAATAATCTAAGTGAACCATAATCGGATAACTTCCCTCACCTATAAATGATTTCATGGTTAGATAAATGCACGAGATGACTATTCTTATCGACGTATTAAAATGAACCGATTGTAAAATCTAAACACTGCCTTGAGATAACAAAAGATAAGTGTAGATATTCTTATAGCCAATAAAATTTAATGGAATAATCAATGCACATTCGCACCTGTATGGAAATTTCAACGGAAAAACAGGCACAGTGTTGCATGTTACTGATAAGAATTGGTACCGAGAAAAAAATAATTCCCAAAGCATATATGCATGTCAGATGTTTTGCTGATATGGAGAAAATGTGATAATTGATTTTGATTCTTCAAATGTAAATTCAGCAATATAATCTTCTTGAAGAAATGTATTTCCCCATTATCAACTTATTTAGCAATCTGCAAAATACCCGTTGTTTGTACAATGATAAGAAAGTACATCTTCGAAATTCTTATATATAGTGTATATTTAAAGTGAACCCTTTCAACTGAGAAGCGACTTGTAAGCGTTTAGCAAGCAGAATTTGTATGTGCATACTCACACCTTTAATCCGTTAAACAGAAATATAATATTAGGAACGGCAGGAGTCCTTATCGCCTCCAAACTTAATTAATAATATGGCTTATCTTGTCCACCTCTATCTACATCAACATAAAAGTACCGAAAAATAGTTCAAACTGAATTTATTTTTCAGTAACTGGATCATTATCAAACTTCCTAGCTTCCAATTGGCTATCGGGCAACTGGTTGTCTTATCTTTCCCGATTAGTTAGTTTATTTTTTAAATTTAGACGTAGTTGTTGCATAATCTAAGCATTTCTTGCAGTTAGTTTCTTGGAGGATATCTGAATCACCAAATTAAACTACATTACTACATTTTGGTTGAATTAGCTGCAACCCGGTGAACAATGTTTCTAACATTTCCTCCTTGTTGTCGATTTATCTGACATTACTATATAAGAGCAAATTCTCGTCAACTTTTAAACACTTTTCCATCCAAAACTAAATGAGTTTTACCGAAAAAGAATACGACGCAAAGCATTCCAAGCCTGCTTCGGTGGATGAAGCTGTTGGAGACTTTATTGAAATTAATGAAGATGCTGCTAAAAGACCACAAAGATATAATGGGTTTCTTGATTCATTCACAGCAGCAGAAGATGTAAGTTTGGCGATTGATCCAACTTTGCCTGAAATTGACAAGCTTGCAATCAGAACTAAAAAACATCCTGTTCTGATCAACAGTAGTTACGCCAAAATACTTTCAGTTGCAGGATGGATGGGTACTGGTTTTTTACTTGTTAGTGGTATTCCTCTTCGTGTGGCTGGACCTGTTGGAATGCTATTATCAGTTATCGCTATGGGAACTTTAGTTCAGACTTCAGTTCAAGCCATTGGAGAATTGTCTGTATCGTACCCAAACTCCGGTGCGTTTATTAGATACGGTAGTCAGTTTGTTTGTCCATCTTGGGGATTTACTATGGCTTGGAATTATGCCCTTACTTACTTAGTCATGTTTCCATTGGAATTATATGCGTCATCAATTATTATACAACATTGGGATCAAAAGACAAATCCTGCCATCTACATATTAGTTTTGTATGTTGCAATGGTGTTCTTTTGTATGTTTGGTTTCAAGGGTTATAGTGAGTGGGAATTGTTCCTGGGAATTATCAAGATTATTGCAGTTGTTGGTTTCAGTATTTTGGCCATCGTCATCATTTGTGGAGGTGCTCCTAAAGGTGGCTATATTGGAGCTGATTACTGGCATTCGCCTGGAGTGTTTGCTCATAGTTTTAAAGGGTTTTGTTTCTCATTCTCAACGGTTGCTTTCATCTTTGCAAGAGCAGAATTATCCGGTGTCTATGGTGCAGCTTCCCCAAACCCTAGAAAAAGATTACCAAAAGCAATTAAGCAGATCTTTTGGAGAACTGTCTTGATTTACATTGTTCCATTCTTGTTATTTAGTTTTGTTGTTAAATTTAATGACAAAAGATTATTAGGTGCTAAAAGCTTGAAGGCCTCAAGTTCTGCCTTTGTTATTGCAATTGCTAATGGAGGTGTAAAGGGATTACCTTCTGTTTTTAATGCGGTTTGCTTGATTTCTATTTTCAATCTTGGTATTCAATCCATTTCTATGTCTGCCAATAATTTGGCACAGATGGGTGTTTTAGGCTACGCTCCAAAATACTTTGCTTACGTTGATAAAGCTGGACGTCCACTTGCAGGAATTGTTGTTCAATGTGTTTTTGGAACTTTGGGTTTTAGCCGTGCCAAAACTGTTGGTGATGCAGTTGTTGATTACTGTTTGTTTAACTCCGGTGCAACATCTATTTTCACTTGGATGGCAGTAAATGTGGCACTTCTCAGATTTAGAAGAGCCTTGTCAGTTCAAGGCCGGAAAGTGAGTGACCTTCCATATGCATCTAAGTTTGGTGTATTAGGTGCCATCTATGGATCCGTCATTGGATTCTTGATGTTGTTTGCCTACTTCTGGTCGTGTTTATTCCCAATTGGTGATAAACCAAGTCCAGATATTTTTTTCAAGTTTGCTCTTGTTTTCCTTGTAAACTTTGTTACTTATGTGGGTCACAGAATTTGGACTGGTAATTATAAATTGTTCATCCGTGCAAAGGATATTGATTTGGATTTCGGTAAAAAAGAAGTAGATCTTGACTATATCAAGCAAGAAATGGAATTTGAAAAAGAAAGGGACTCTAAAATGCCTGTTTACAAAAAGTTGTATTACTTCTGGTGTTGAAAAATTGAACACCATGCGGTATTCGAAAAGTGGTCGAATTTTTGTTTTATCTATAGATACTAATAGTGTTAATTGATTAATTTATTAATTGAATGTAGTTTACATTTCTTTCTATCCCGGCAGAAACAATAAAGAGGAATCTCTAGCAAGAGCTTTTTTATGGATGTGGTTTTATAGTAAAGGATTAATTGAAGTTAATTTGAAAAGACAAGTAGCAATTGTAAGGTAATCAAATATATTGATAAGGGGGGCGAGTTCTTTGAACGGAAATAGAAATTAAGTAAGCAATACTGAATTTAAAATCCAATGATTCGTAGTATGACACGATATATATATCGGCACATTGTTTGCTATGTTTACTATCGCTGTTGCTGTTCACAATCATTGGTGATGCAATTTGGAGAGTGAAAAATTATATAACTGAAATCCTATAAGGTAGATGTATATGAACTATTAGCATAAATCATGCTGACTAAAAAGGAGCCCACAAGTTTTGAGTATAAAAACAAATCGTATCTAATCTGTCAGCGGGTAAAATGAATTTCACAATCGCATTTTTACGTTGGTGTTAGTTTACTTAGCCGAATGCCAACAGCAACTCGTTTCTAGCTGTTTCCTGAAAGTCTCGCTAAAAAAGAAACAGCTCAAAAACGTGCACAAGTTGTACAAGGCTTAGTAAATACTCAATTACAATTGCACTTCTTGAGTTTCATTAAGTCTTTTTATAAATTAACACAAGTTGGTAATTTAGTCAACTTTATATGAGAGTGAGTCTACTAATCTATGGTTTAGGATCTATTTACCAAAAACCAAAATCAATTGATAAAGGACAAAGTGCATTTCAGAGATAACGAAATATTAAAATTATGCAAGTCTGCATATTGGGAAAGCAATTTATTTTTTAGATAGCTTATCTATTTAGGTTTCTTATCTATGAAATTTAGGGTTCAGGACAAGAAATCCGAAATACCGTTGATTCCGCTATATTTGAAAAAATAATATATTTTATTGAATTTTCCGAAAAGGTAAATGGAGCAAATCGGTTGGTGGATAACAGCGCTTAAGGTGTGTTTCTCTATCAATGCAAAAAGTAAGATAAATCAAGAAATTGTATATCAATGGGCTCTGTGCCTATGATATTTGCAACTATCCAAAAATGAAAAATTTACTTGTATCTTTGAATAGCTTTGATGAAGTTTATGGAGTTATTGGGGATTCACCAATAGCATTCACAAGAATAAACTCAATTATTGAATCTGGTGCTCGCGTAGTACTAATGTCTGATCACCTGAAAAGTTTCCCACCTTTTATCCAAGAGCACATTGAAAACGAAAAATTGAAACATATTCAATCCGATTACTCGTTTGATACTTTGAAGGTGCACATTATGAATCAAGGTAGATGTCAAGTACAGGGAATTCTTGACCGTTTATTCGTAGCACTTCCTTCTAACTACAACGAAATTAAATTAAACCTTTATTTATATTGCAGGGAAAATAGAATTCCCATTAACACTGCAGACAGTCAACAGCTTTCAACATTTAGTTTGCTATCAACATATACATCAGGGGATTTCCAATTGGGGGTTTCTACATCAGGAAAAGGATGTAAATTAGCGTCCAGAATAAAACAAGAGTTGGTGACTTCTTTGCCTCCCAATATAGATGAAATATGTAACATTGTTGGGCAGTTGAGGCAAACCATATATGAGGAAGATGAACTTAAACACAAAGAACTTGTTGGAGACTTGGATGAGGATGCAATTACCACATCTTCTCTCAACTCTTTGGTATATGAGTTCAATGCTAGTTGGGAACAAAGAAAACTGCAAAGAAGTCGGTGGTTGAGTCAAATTGTACAGTATTACCCTTTGAACAGATTGTCTCAGATCAACATTAACGATTTGACAAGTGCTTATCAACAGCACTTGGCTCCAAATGATTTTGATAAATTACATACGGATATCACTAGTACATCTGGAAAACAAGGATCTATCTCGTTGATCGGATCTGGTCCAGGCTCAGTTTCCTTATTAACATTAAGTGCATTTCAAGCTATTTACGATGCCGATTTGATATTAGCTGACAAGCTTGTACCTCAACAAATTCTTGACTTAATTCCACAGCACCGCACAAAACTTTTTATTGCAAGAAAGTTTCCCGGAAATGCTGAAGCTGCTCAACAAGAATTATTACAGATGGGTTTGGATGCCTTAGCCAAGGGTGAAAAGGTGGTTAGATTAAAGCAAGGTGATCCATATATCTTTGGTCGGGGAGGAGAAGAATACAATTTTTTCCTTCAGTATGGATACACTCCAATAGTAATTCCTGGTTTGACATCAGCATTGGCCGCTCCAGTTCTTGCTAATATTCCTGTTACCCATCGCGGAGTGTCCGATCAAGTATTAATTTGTACTGGAACAGGGAAACGTGGAACCTTACCGACACTTCCTGAATTCAACAGAACTCGGACTACAGTCTTCTTAATGGCTTTGCATAGAATTATCGAACTTATTCCAAAACTAATCCAAGAAAACAGCTGGGATCCTGATTTACCTGTGGCTATAATCGAAAAAGCTTCTAGTCCTGATCAAAGAATCATAAGAACCACCCTTTCATGTGTGGCTCAAGCCGTTGAAGCATGTGGCTCTAGACCACCAGGATTGTTGGTTACTGGGTATTCTTGTGAAGCAATTTACAAGACCACATCGACTCGTCCATGGGTAGTTGAAGAAGGATTTCAACTGGCTAATTTGCAGCCAATTTTGAAAATTGCAGATTCGGTCTTCACTCACAGTCCACAGACGGTACCATTATCAAAAGAAATTTGTGTATAGTAGAATAAAATTAAGAGGTAGACACTTGAAGAAGGATTCATTTTTTTTTACAATTTGTAAAAGTTTCGAAATTATGGACAATTCTAAGCAATTCATTAAGATAGTAGATAGGAAAAAGTACAATTCCAAATACGTACAACACGCACAGAGAAATGTAAGACTTGCATTGATACTATATACAATTACTGCTCTCTTCGGTTACCGTAGAGTAAAAAAATTAAAATCTTTTAAAATTGTAACATATCAGAGTCGAACATACGAAATTATGGAATAATGAAAAAAATTTAACCATTGTTCTACAATTTTGAGATAGACAAAATTCGAACGGGGGAAATGAAATGAAACTAAAAATTTGATATGATAAAAACAGGAAACCACTGTACCATATTGACAATATTAACGTTTTTTTGTGCAATAAAATTTCGCCAGACTAGAAAATAGGTTTCATATCGAACAGCCAAAAATGCAATCCAAAGTGGAAAAAACATAGGTATACGACTTCTATAGTGTCTGATAGATATAACAAAGAAAACCAGAAAACTGTCTGCTTTATACTATATATTTAATTTGTCATGTCACGAACCCTATCACGTGGAAGTTTAGTCTTGAACAGTGACTATGTCAATGTAGTTCGATTCATTTTACATAAAGCAATAAATGCATTTTAGTTAAAAAAAAAAAATTGACCATTAAAAACATCCGTAGACATTGTCGGGAGCTTGATTCAGAATTTTCTATCTATTATGATCCACCCTATATGTACCTTATTAATATATCATAAATATATCAAGACAAAGAACCATGTTCAAATCGAGCAAATATCTCCAGAAATAGGCATTTCTTACTTCTAGTCTACTAAAATCAAGAATCTGCCAAATAATCCTTATGCCGGTCAATTTCCTCTAATTTCTGCACTTCTTCTTCTTCCATATGTTCAATCCACAATACATCTCTTGTACGTTTGTTCTCATCCTTTAATTGAAGGAATCGAATAGCTCCACAAACTAATGCACTTGAAACTGCCGTTGAAATCATGGCAATAGCACCTTTTCTAAACTTTGGAGCATCACTAGCAACATAAAATAGCAATGACCACCATGCGTTAACGGCATTACTGAACATATTCATTGACGCTAGAATAATTGCTCTGACTTGTAAATCATCCTGGGTTGTGACGTTGGCCCATGCAAAGAAAACTGTTTGTCCAGCATAGGCAAACCCACTCAATTAATGAGCAGGAAACACATACTTCAGAGCTAAGGGTCGACTTAGTAGAAGGATTGAAGCAATAAGTAGGATACATGGGATGAACACCCCCACTCGCCAATGGTGCCTACCACCGGATGAATTTAGGTAGATCGCTGATATTAATGTGGCAATGACTCCGACAGCATAAATACCCATTGGGTAATGATTTCGTTGTTCCACTGGGTAATCAAAGTATTTCAACCACAAAGCAAACAAAGAATTAGTCGAGAATGATTCATTTTCTCCTCCTAGAACCCAGAGGAATGAAAAAAAGTACCACCTCCAATCGCCAAAAACCCTTTTCCATAGTGTCCAATTGAACTCATCTCTTGGTTTCTTCAATCTTCGTAGAGCTAGCTGATGCTCAGCTTCGTTGAAGTAGAATGGTTTAGAAATTTCTGGAGAATCAGGGAAAAAAATGAAGCCGTAGATGACCACTGGGATTGTGACTAAGAAATCAACAATGAATAACCATCTCCAGCCTCGTATGCCGTTATAATCATCCATATTTTGGTAAATAGCTGCCTGAATGAACCCTGAGAAAATAGATCCAATCAATCCAGAAGACGTAAAGATGGCTGTTCGGAACGGAAGCAAGTCTTCTTCGTAGAATGAACCAAGAATGAGATGAGTACCAGAGAATGTCACTGCTTCAAACACCGCAACAAAGAATCTGATAGCACATAGCTGTTTGTAAGAGGTAACCTTGTACATTGATAACGTCAAAACTCCCCACGCAAACGAGCAGAACGTTAGCCAGTACCTGGGCCTAATTTTGAGCATAATTAAGTTGTGAGGAACCAATGCCACAATATAACCTATGTTAAAGCAAGTGTTAATCAAGTTGTACTCGTTTCCCTTCATATTCAAATCTTCTTGCATTCCACTAACATAGGCATTTGACAAGTTGGTCCTATCAAGATAGTTTATCCAGTATATCAAGCAGACATACGAAAGAATGAACCAGTCCAACTTCAATAAAAGTCTAGCCTCTACAGGGTCATCTGGGGTTTTACCCCAAACTAATTGTTTGAACTTCTTTAGATAGTTCATGAACCAAAATCAAGACCAATGTAACAATACAGAAGCGAGGCGATCATAAGAAACCAAGGGCCACTACAGAACAAATGTAGGCAGTAAAGTATCAATAAGGAATTTCCCAAGTAAGGATATGGAAGCACCAATAGAGATAAAGTGAAGTAGCAAAGATAAGACGACCTTAACGGGTAGAGATCCCGAATACAAACTCAATGGAGCCACAAACACCTGGGTATCGACTTACCCAATCGAGAAAACACACGGAATGTGTCTATTGTTCAACGGTGCTTTATCAGGGTCCAAGAAAAGATAACGACAAATCTTGACAACCAATGCAGAATTTAACCAGAGCGGAAACTGTAGGGCAGCACTATGAGGGAAGGATCAAAGATAGTGTAAATGAACGTCTTTGCAACGGTAAAGAGCCAGACAACACAAGTGGCCACACGAGCACTTCGCGATGAGCTCACACAGAAGACAAATATATACGGCCTATACGAGCAAGTTCAATTTTATGACAAACACAGGGTAACAATTTGTGAACCGAAGCAACACTCACAGTCCACGGGAACCGCCATCGGTAGTCGGACTTATCCCACGTACTCTGCATCAGCAGTGTATGTTGAACTATTCTGGCCCTGCCACTATCGTTGGTTACTTCCACTATCTATTCAATACCAGCAAAACCAGGTCCATTGCCTACACAATGCAGCCCATGTGTAGTTGAGCCTTGCTACACCGTTCCAATGCCAAATGACCACGACTTCCTTGTCACTACTTTTGACTCCCGGTCGTGGTACGTATAGTAAGTAGAGGTACTAGAGATACACAGACGCCACAAGTAGAATACTAGAGATACATAGACCCAACAAGTAGACGTACCGGAGACACACACACGCCACAACGGAAGCGATCGTCGTTGCATAGTAATATTGCGTCGTACTTTCTCGGTATGGATTATTATATGCTCCTGATGCCTTATCTTAGCGGCATGGAAATTCACGCGCATTGTTGGCCTATCTCCACAAACCAGTTTTATCGTGGGTCTTTGCTCGGCTCCGTCCACAGTGGCTTTGCGCATTCGTAATCGTTTGTTTCTACTCATATTTTGGTCCATAAATTCTGTCCTTTTCGGTACAATTTCTGTTCTCATCATACCTATTTGGTTCGTTTCTATAGTTGACTATAGATTTCTAACTACATCCCCCAGAATTACAAATCGACACTGCTCTGCGCTGAAACAGCGTATATTACAACATTGAGTTTACTTTGTCCCCTTGTCCTGTCATGACTATCACTCAACCGTCGTTCAAACAAATTGCCGCTGAGAAAGTGAAGCAAAGGAACACCAAGTTTATTGCTGACTGGTTGATTCCAGATGACGAGTTGCCATCTTCCGACATCATTGATGTCGTCAAATGGTTGGAGAAATCACGGGTCTTGTCCCCTGTAGAACGGGCAATTACTATAGCTAATGCCCAAACCATCGTTAGAAACATAGAGAAAAAGGTATGGTCTGCTGTGGAGGTAACGTCTGCTTTCTGCCATCGTGCTTCAATTGCTCACCAATTGACGAACTGCTTATCGGAAGTTTTCTTCGAAAAAGCGTTGGCTCGAGCTGCTGAATTGGACGCTTACCAGGCGGAAACGGGCAAGTTAGTTGGCCCATGTCACGGGTTACCAGTCTCGTTAAAGGATAATATCAATATTTCTGGTGAAGCTACCACGATTGGTATTGTAAACTTTTGTTTTAACCCTCCACATTTCGAGGAGGATGCGGTTATTGTAGATTTATTACGTGGTCTCGGTGCCGTGTTCTATGTGAAGACGAATGTGCCAGTGGCCATGATGATGCCCGAGTCAAATAACCACATTTTTGGTAACACGTTAAATCCAATGAATCGTGCATTATCTTCAGGGGGGTCATCGGGGGGTGAAGCTGCACTCATAAAATTGAAGGGCTCGGTTATTGGTATTGGGTCAGATATTGGGGGTAGTATTCGAATCCCAGGCTCATTTCAAAACTTGTATGCGTTAAAACCTACTTTTGGTAGATTTCCAACTTTTGGATGTCGTTCAGGACTTCCTGGCCTTGAGTCTGTCAATTCCGTTAACGGTCCGCTCGCAAACAGTATCGAATCTTTGGAATTCTACTGTGAAAATTTGCTTTCTGCTGAGCCATGGAACCACGATGCTAAAACGGTAGAAATACCATGGAGGCTGGACACAACTATACCTGAAACTTTGAACATCGCGATACTTGTAGATGATGGGTATGTAAAACCTACACCACCAATTAGAAGAGGTATTCGTGAAGTTGTCAAAAAATTACAAGATGCGGGTCATGATGTAATTGAATGGGATGCCCAAGACCACTATCGGTTATCACAAATCATTACCAGCTTCTTTCTTTCTGACGGAGGATATCATGTCAAAAAAGAAATGGAAGTTACTGGGGAAACCTTCTTTCCCTATATGGCGATGTATGGTACTACACCAGAATTGACAGTATCAGAGTTATGGAACCTTCAAGTTGAACGTACCAAACTCGTCAATGACTACTTGAAGAGATGGAACGACACTAGACTAAGAACGAAGAACGGAAAACCCATTGACGCCATTATAATGCCAGCAACGCCATTCCCTGGAAATCCTAATGGCAAATTTCATGATTATGTGGGCTACACCAGCCCTTTCAATGTTTTGGATTATTCAGCATGCACATTTCCTGTCACAAGAGCAGATAAAACTATAGATTTGAAAGACGCCCCAAGGGAATATTATAGCAAAACTGATGAGAACATCGCTAATGATTATGACCCCGAAGAATCCCATGGTGGTGCTGTTGCATTGCAGTGCATTGGTCGAAAATTCCAAGAAGAGAAGGTGATTCAAATGGTTAAGGTGATCAGTAAGTTGGTTGATTATGCAGATTGAACCACGTATACAGCGTGTAGTTCAACAACTTGACAAGAAATGAGCCAACAAATCGTATTGTGTCAAGAAATTTTCGATTAACAATAGACATTTTTTGCAGCATGCAACTAAAAAAATATGTAGTGAAACAGAGCAAGTTGCACATAGTCCGGATTGCGCCAAATGACGATATTGAAGTAATCCAAGGACTATAGTGATATATTTGCTAGTAGTACTAAGCTCTTTCCATTAGTCTTTTTGGTTGTATAGGTTTGCACGAGGTTGCAACGACTACAATAAAGCCGTACCTGCAACGATATTCCACTAGTAATACAGGGTGTTCCATTTTCAAAAGCGATGTTGTAGCGCAGGTGCACGTACCGAGATTGGAAATAATATGCATTCAGATGTGCAACCTAAATTAGTTAGCTATGTAACATGATTGAGAACAGACCAAAGTATCAACCATTGTCCCAGGTCTACGAACAAGCTTCTAATACCACTGGAAACGTTGTCTTCCTGGGTTTGACGGCTTAATAAAAGTAAGAACGACATCCGGTTCGCCGGTATAATCTGTTTCACGCAGCAAAAAAAACCTGCTTACAAAAAGTCCGTGAGAGCTTACTGCGTCTCGGCGATTACGGTCAATTTTCAAAATAGAATTTGTAAGAATGCAGTCAGGGTATATTTGATTCATATCAAGGTAGGGAAAGTAGCTCTCGAAATCACGGGAGGATCACATCAGTTGCTAGGATTCGCCCTATAAATCATCGAGCGATTATTTTAGTGACCTGACTTACTAGTGAAAATAGTCGTTATATATTTATGTTGCTTTTTTCAGTTTCACCTAACCAAGAAGTGCGTCATAGCCGTAGAGATGGTTACCGTTGAAAATATCGGAATAATTATAAAAAAATAATCCAAGTTTTTCCGAGAGTACCGTCCAGATCAAATACAAGGATCAAACACTGGAGTTACTATACTTGATGCCGGGGACACTGGAGTATCATGCAATTAAGTTTATGTACTCTTAATTTGCCTTCCGTTTTATGTTTTTCACTAAATTTTCTACCCCAACCACCGTGGTCCCCGGTCATGTTCTCCATACAAAGCTTCAGTAAGCATTTCTGGTATTTCTTTTCTGATACATGAGAAGAAAGTGTCAAAAAAAGAGTAAACGGTTATTGACCACATGTAGCACGATTATTTCTCTTAAGAAAACTCATACAATCTGTTTACATACCTTGGATAGTTCTATTTAGTAAATTTACCAATTCAATAGCGAGAAACCACCCGGATTAACCCTACATACAATCTGTATATAACCTAAAAAATACCGGATAAATTTTCATAGTTAGCAGATGAGTTATGCTAAATTCGATCGGTATTGAATCATTATCCATAATTTTATGCACCTGTACTGCAAAGACACATCGGAGCTAAAATTCCCGTGTAATGTCTCGTCATGTCATATCAAATACATCGGGGTGGATAAAAATTTTTATTATGGCTATTTACCAGTAATATAAATATGTTCTGAAATCTCAAATTAATACACTTTATTCTGACCTATTGATTATTCAAAATGTCTGACGGTGCTTCAAATTCTTCTGTCATCACACCAACTACTAATGCTGAAAAGAAGTTGGATGACGTTCCAGCCGCCCCAGAAGATCAGTTGCCAATGATCCCTCACAAAGGTTTCAAAGATTATATTGCAGTCATTATTTACTGCTTCTTGATTGCTTTTGGTGGGTTCGTTTTTGGTTTCGATACTGGTACTATTTCAGGGTTTGTTAACATGAGTGATTTTATTGACAGATTTGGTCAAACAAATGGTGAAGGTGTTAGATATTTATCAGATGTTAGAGTTGGTTTGATGGTTTCCATTTTCAACATTGGTTGTGCTGTCGGTGCTGTCGGTTTATCTAAAGTAGGTGATATGAAAGGTAGAAGAATTGGTATTGTGCTTGCTACCATTGTTTACATTGTTGGGGTAATTATTCAAATTGCATCACAAAGAGCCTGGTACCAATACTTCATTGGAAGAATTTTCACTGGTTTAGCTGTTGGTTCTCTTTCGGTGTTGTGCCCTCTTTTCATTTCTGAAACCTCTCCAAAAGCCATTAGAGGTACCTTGGTTTACTGTTTCCAATTGTGTATCACTTTAGGTATCTTCTTGGGATACTGTACTTGTTACGGTACAAAGACATACGACGATTCTAGACAATGGAGAATTCCATTAGGTCTTTGTTTTGCTTGGGCTCTTTTGTTGTTAGCTGGTATGCTGTTAATGCCTGAATCTCCAAGATATTTGGTTGAAAAAGACAGAATTGACGACGCTAAACATGCTTTAGCTAAAACAAACAAATTATCACCAGAGGACCCAGCTATTTACACCGAAATTCAATTGATTCAAGCTGGTGTTGACCGTGAAAAATTAGCTGGAAATGCCAGCTGGGTTGAATTATTCAACGGTAAACCTAAGATTTTCTACAGAGTTCTTGTTGGTATTATGTTGCAGTCCTTGCAGCAATTGACTGGTGACAACTATTTCTTCTACTATGGTACCACTGTTTTCAAAGCTGTTGGTATCGATTCCTTCATCACCTCGATTGTTTTAGGTTGTGTTAATTTCTTGTCAACTTTCTTGGGTATTTACTTGATTGAAAGATTAGGTAGAAGAAAATGTCTTATTGGTGGTTCCATTGGTATGAGTGTCTGTTTCTTGATCTACTCTATTTTAGGTTCTGTTCACTTGTACATTGACGGTTACGATGGTCCTACTAGAACTTCCACTGGTGACGCTTTGATTTTCATCACCTGTCTTTACATTTTATTCTTTGCATCTACCTGGGCAGGTGGTTGTTTCGCCGTTGTTTCCGAATTGTATCCATTGAGAATCAGAACCAAGGCCATGTCCATTGCGTTGTTATCCAACTGGATCTGGGGATTCTTGATCTCGTTTTTCACTACTTTCATTACATCCGATATTCACTTCTACTATGGTTTTGTATTCTTTGGATGTTTGATTTTCTCCATTTTCTTCGTTTACTTTGGTGTTCACGAAACCAAAGGTTTATCTTTGGAAGAAATTGACGAATTATTTGCATCTGGTGTCAACCCTATTAAGTCATCCACATGGGTTCCTCCAACTAAAGAGGAAATGGCTACTGGTATTGGTTATGCCGCTGAAGCCAAACCTGAAAATGAACACGTTTAATATAGAGTTAATGAGTTATGGGTTTTATATAGATGGGAAAATAAAAATTTATATTTCTAAGTTGAACTATGTAAAGTAGTCTTGCTAAAATAAAGCTATATATAAATCTAATCTATTTCTAAAATGAGACTTAAAATTTTTCTTTATAAATTTAGCATATTTCTATGGTGAGATTTAACGGGATATCTCTTCTATTCTTGAATAATTGTAGCATTATAATCCACACTGTTGTAGTCCCAGTAGAAACTCAATGTATCTGGCAGCCCTGGTTGGAGGTCACATTGATCTTTATAGTCCAATCCCAGGACCGCATTATCGACGTAAGACTCGAAATCACTCAAACTGCACGAGAACCCAGGTCCATTTTGACAACCATCAAGTGGAATCACTGCATCGTTGAGAATGTAACGCACATACGAATCTCCGTCACTGCACTTGTAATTCTCCGTGTACAAACGAGCTGCTTGAGGCAAAATGTCTGCCATGTTATATGGGTTAGGGAATGGAATTCTGTCAGTAGGCAAATCTTCATCTGGACCTATCAACCCAAGTGTGGACAAGAAAATTTCAATGTCGGTATCGTGGGCAAAACTGACGTAAATTGAAGGTTCTTCTTGATCATCTTGATGTTGTTTTATCAATTTCAACGACGCCTGCAATAACGGACTAGCGATGGTTTTGGTAATTGGGTTCCCAGGGCCCTTGGTGTAGTATTTTTCGAGGTCGTTGTAATAGCCGTCGCGGATAAACTCATCATTGGTGAACAACGAGCAAACTGGACTGGACCCTTTAACATTGATTTCATAAGGACACCACAGGAACAATCCGGAAATATGCTCAGTAGTCAATTCGAGCCCAGGGTTTTGTTTGACCAATCTGTCTCTAATTTTTTCAAGATAACTGGTGTCGTATTCGTCCAATTTATCCGTTTCCGGATTATATGTTTTACAAGCGTACCGTGGGGTCAAAGAATTAACCCCCATTTTGCCATCTTCATCGATAACAACAAACTTGGCCCTGTCCAAGTCACCGCCTAAGAACCCCTGGGCAAAGTAACGACTGGTTTCGTAACACCGGCCGGAGTTGGACGTGAACACAGGAAGGGTTTGATTTGACGAGTACAAACTTCCATAACGGGTTCTGAAATATGCACCATGACGATAGGCGTCGACAACCCCTGCGTATGGACCGTTAGAATTGGCCGGGGTGGTTTCCTTCTCGTAGTTCGATTTGTCGCTAACAAAGTAGGTATAATCGTTCAAGAATGCAAGGTCCCCTTGGAACGGTTGGCTGTAGTTGTGGAAAGCCTCCATAATTTCCTCAAAAAGCTTCCCCTTGCTCTGGGTAGGAAACCTCTCACCATGTCTACTGAGCATCTGGACGTGCTGCAACTGACATCCGGACGGAATATCTACAGATATTCCGAATCCTGGGTACTGCTTGTATGGTCCCGAACCACCAAGAAAGTTAATGATGTTGTACTGTTCTACCGAAGCCTGCTGGGGAGTAGCGACGTCGCTGTACACCAGCTGACCCACCAATAACAACCCGTTGTTCAAAATCTTTGAGATTGATACCATCTTGTCTCACCGTTAACGCTTACTGATCACTTTCTTTACATCCTACCTCGATTATTTATATTACTTGCCCACACGTGGCGCTGAAGCTACCAAGTTCGCAACGTGCTTGGTTCCATGCAAATTTCGTTATGCGTCAATTGCAAATCACCTCTTGCATGAATCTTTATTTGCAAATCTATATACAATGGTTAGTTTTGGCA
Organism: Suzukiozyma palmioleophila; assembly: GCA_030560805.1. NCBI lineage: Eukaryota > Fungi > Ascomycota > Pichiomycetes > Serinales > Debaryomycetaceae > Suzukiozyma > Suzukiozyma palmioleophila. The sequence continues at coordinate 60,827 of JAKTVY010000028.1, read as the reverse complement.
CTGGCTTTGCCAAATTTGGAAAATGTACAGATGATCGTTGCCATTCTAACGGTTGTGATGCCGAAACCGCATTCTCCACACGGTCGCATGGATCTCACACTCTGAAACCCTAGTGTCTCTTAATAAAGTTCCCCTTGACAGAAGCCTTTCTTCTCTCAATCGCTTCCAACTTGTCGTTGGTTTTTCTGGCTTGCTTGATGGCCGAGTCCTTGCTTTTTTCCGTGAACAGATGGAACATCTCACTGATGGTTTCTGGACCCTTTGGAGCCCCCGGAACCTGCTGTGGAGGAATATTCGGTGGCATGTTGGTCAATCTACGGAATGCCGAGTTTCTCAAAATCGTCGTCTGGACAAACGAAATCACAGAATTCACCGCAAAATACAACACAACCGCGGCAGAAAAGTTCTTGGTAATAAGAATCGACGCCAACGGCAAAATCGTCATGATCTTCTTCATAGGCTTGTTCATGGCAGAACTCCCAGTTTCTCCCCCAGAACGAACAATCCCAATCACCACCGCAGCAGCAATACATTGCAACCCCAAGTACGGGTCCACCTGGGTCAAATCCTGGAACCAAGCGTACCCTCCGGTCGAGAACCCATCGACTGGGTAATTGGCCATCTTTCTTAATGCCTGGAAAAACCCATAAGCAATAGGCAATTGCACAACCGGAAACAACTGGTGCACAGTATGGATATCATTCTCTTTCATAATCTTCTTTCTGTTGGCCATGGCCAAGTATTGTTCCTGAGGAGTCTCAGCTGACTTCATCTCTGCCAATGCCTGGTCCAACAATGGCTTGACTTTGTTGGTTTTAGCAGCGTTGGCACTGGCTTTCATATACAACGGGAACATCAAGATTCTGATCCCGACAGTAGCAGCTACGATAGTGCCCCACCACGGCAACCCGGTGTAGACATGGGTCATCTCCAAGATGTTCTCTACGATGGCCGTAGGGCCCCAGCCTTGGGCCATGCCAATAGAGTCAAGGTACCCGATTTGATCGCTGGTCATGTTGGACACGGGGTTTACGTCGACTTGGTCGAACGATGGCAACGAATCCTTGATTTCCTCCGCTATCACGGGGGTTTCGCTACCACCAGTATTTTGTGTAGAATTGAACCTGACAAACGGCACGGAAACGGCCAATTTTGCTCCGTTGCCGGCGCTTTTTGGCCCACACAACGTGCTTCCTACCACACCTGGTCTCAAACTCGCTCTCAAACAGCGGCCAAGCCCAACTCTGATCATGTTTCACTGAGGTGGATTTGGTTCTCTGATGGTGCCAAAAATTGAAAAATTTTCGGCCAGAAAAATCCATCACGTGAGATTCTCGTACAGTAGTTCATTTCCATCAAACCAAGCTTGCACCACGACGACGGGGGATGATGATACGAAGGCAGTGCGGACGTGCTGTGCTGAGCGTAACCTATCATGTGGCGAAATTTCGAGTTAATTGCGCCAGTTTTCGCCGATTTAACGCTACTTTGGCTGCTTGTGGTAGTACTGACGGAACTAAAGGTGGTGGTGTAACGGCAGTAAATGATACGTTATCCACGATGTTGGCCCGACGCGACGATTATAGCACGGTGTATGCGTACGTTTTGGCCAACGTTTCCGTGGTGGACTTCGATTTGGTCCAGGTTTTCCTCTATAACTTGATGATGTCAAACAACACTTCGGCAGTGACGACGCTACTACACGCTCTATTCGATACCACGCCGTTTAAATTGAGTAACGAGGTGTGGGGGTGCTATGTAGATAATGTGTGTCGTAACGGGAACCATTTGGGTGCCATTTTGATCTACCACCACTTGATCGATAACCATGAGTTTCAAGCACATAAATCATGTCTAGTAAGCGAAAATAACGTCATTCCGTTTCTAATATCGCCGCATATGCTTCAAACTCTAGCGACGATTTTCCACCACAACCGAGATCCTGGCCGGTGCCACGGGATTCTTCATTATTTCAAACGGTTTTACTCGTACTCAAAGAACAAATCGGTGTACAAATCGTTGAAGATCTCGGTGGTGGAGGCCCATGCTAGCATTGAGGATGTTCCAAACGCATTAAAGTCGTTCAGGTCGCTAGCTAGCTGCTTTAGAGGTGCCTCGACCCCCGATAACTGGGGCCTACTCAACGGGGTGCTTAAAAATTCTGCTATTGTCAACTATAAGTTTAGAAGAAACGCAATTAAACAGAACTTGAAGCTAGGATTACCGTATCCTAGCGATATAGTATCGGACGTAGATGCTATACAGCTACAGAACCCGTCAGTTTACGACCCAGTAATCGAAAAGAACGTGTATACTACCCCAGAAACTGGCCATATTCCTTTACTAAATGGATCGTTAGAGATTGGAGACTTGCCATACTTCTCGAAATTGATCACAAACCATACAAAAGACTTGCTTCGACAGTCTGGTATTGAGTCGATCGTTCCATTCATCAAATCCAACCACTCCATTATGCATATATTTGTGGTTAAGGCATTGTGTGAATTGGGCCTTGTCAAAGAAGCATTTCTGGTGCTCAAAACATTTCCTTCTTCTTACTCCCTGGTTTCCCCAGCAAAACTCGTCAAAGATGATGGCTTCATCATCCTACTAAACTACCTTAAATCAAACGGAGGCGACATTGAAATCGTTCATGAGATCGCAAAACACTATGACCTTATCCACAAACACATAAATCTTTCATCTAAAATATATGGCCACATACTTTCAGCATTGCTCGCATCACCACAGTGCTCAATTGACGATTTGGCGGTCCATCTACGGAAGTTTAATGCTAATTCCTACATCTATTTAAATGAAGATGATCATGAAAAGTTCCTTACAATAATCCCAGATGCAAGTGCATATCCGTTTGTAAAGTCCATGTAAATAATTTCCCAATATACAATGTACATATGCTCAATTGTCAGCTCTTGGGTCCTTCATCTTGTGAATTTTCACGTCCTCCTTGTCGAGATCACCAACAACTGCTATGTCTTGTGGCGTGATAAATATGTTCTGCGATTTAGGATACTGGCGTAACTCGTTTAACAACAACTTAATACTCATGGACCGGTTCACTGAATCCATGAAAACATCAAATTCGTCCAACCCACGTATCTTCGAATCCATAACTTTCCATATAGCCAACAATAATGCGATCTGGGTGAATGATTTCTCACCTCCAGATAAAGACGTAACCGACCGGTTTTCGACATCACGCATGGTCAGGACCAGCAACGTTAACTTTCTCGAAGCAAAATCAAAATCAAGTTTTCCTTTAAACCCTCTCAATTCTAATGCCCTTTCGAAGGCACGTTTCGATTGTTGTTCCTTTTGCTGAATGGTAGTTTCAAAGCATTTTAATCTCGTCTTCAATTCTCCACTCAACAACTGCAATGTTCTTTGTAGACTTTCTTGTCTACGTTCAGCCTCTTCCCGCTTAGAAATAGCTTCATTCAATTCTCGTTGAACTTCATCTATCAGTTTGCCTAGAGTCTGCTCGCTCAACTGAACTTGACGATCAATCTCTGCGTACTCATTACTGATGCTGTCCCGAGTATCATTTTCATTGAATACTATTTCCTCTCTGGGACAGATGTTTTCTGCGGTATCAATTAATGATGAAAGCTTTTCCTTACCCTGGGCTTCTCGATCTTTCAAAACAGTCATATGATTCTCTTGTCTCCTCTTTTCGTGATTATATTGTTCCCTTTCCGTCCTTTCAGTCTCAATATCAGTTTCGAAATCAATAAGTCGCAGTTGACTAATTTCAAGTTGTTTTCTTGCATCTTCAATTTCTGGTTTCATAGCAGTAATTTTCTGTTTTAATTCTTTTGCTGCTTCTCGAGGTTGCTCCACATCATCTGTCAAACTTTCAATCACACCCCGATTTGTTTCGATTTGTCTTTGGTACTCATCAATTTCTAACTGCAAAGCTTCAATCTTTGCCAAATCACCATTCTCGTTAAGTTTTTCTTGAACTTCAAAGATTTGACGGTCCAATTGTGCTAGTTGAGAGTTCACAACATGTCTATTTCTTTCCAATTCTTGACGGCGATTTTGACTAGCTATTTGTAAATCACGAATTCTCTTTTTCTGAATCTGAAGGTTTTCTTTAAGAATTGCCATTTCAGCTTCAATTTCTCGAATCTCGGAACCAGAACCTTCAGATCCACTAGATAGTTTAGCCAAATCTGAATGATAATAAACAGGATCAAACCGAAATGTGTTGTTTTGTTTCCGTATCCGTTGTCCAGAATTATTTCTGAACAATGTGAACACAGCACCAACAGATGGTAACGATGCGTACTCTTGTGCCTGCTCACGATTTGGACATATGACACTTCTTTCAATTTTGTTTGTATCTACTAGAGAGTATAGCACGATATCATTCGATGCCTTAAGGATATCGACAAAAGCTACCAATCCTCTTGGTTTTCCATGTTCATAATTAAACGGTTCGAATCTCCGTACAATAATGTTCTTCACTAGCCCAACCCCTTTCATTAATTTAGATAAGACTTGTCGATCATGTTCATCAGAAACAAGAAACGAATCGAGCGATTGGTTCAAGACCGCATTGACAATAGGCTTCCATTGAATGTATTCTTTTTTGACTTCAACAAACCTACCAATGGGGCCAATTGGTTCCTTGTGCCATGTTCTGGTCTTTTTTATTTCCAGTATTAAATGCTTCATCTTGTGTCCCCACGGTATATAAATATCCCGTTGTGATGCTTCAATGTCCATTTTTCTGTTACGCAAGTTTTTGATATCATTTTCGATCAGATTTATTTGACTTTTCGCCTCAGTCATCTCGATTTCATCGGTATCAGCCAATTTCGCTAATTGTTTATTGATTTCATCTTTCTCAGTTGATAAAGTTTCAATCTCCGAATTGTACTCTTGTAGTTTGGTTTGCAACAAGTCTTTTGACCCACCCTTTATTTCGTCAATACGCTTCTGTTCAACGCCAATAGACTGTCTACATTTCTCTATCTGTTTTTCAAACTCTTCAATCGATGTTCTATGGTTTTGGATTTCCTGCTGATTCTGTTGGATAACCGCTTTTAAAGTTTCACGTTTCTGTCTCAATATAGATTCCTCTGCTTTTATTTTGTCCAAGCGTTCTTTAGCAGTCTCCAAATCATGTTTAAGCTCGGTTCTTCTTGTCTCAGATTGAGTAATGCTTTCATCCAATCTATCCATTTTTGTTTGAAACTCACCAATTTCATTACTAACTTGCTCTATTCTTTGTTGGTATTCTTGCAATTTCTTCTCGATGTGCATGACATTGAACCAGTATATTTTACCGTGCAATAACGTCAATTGTCTTCTTAGATTGGCCGAGTTGCTGTACCGATCAAATAACCGTTTGCACTCGATATACACGTTATCTGTGGCCCGAAAATGGGTCCGTGATTGAAGAAATTTTTGTCTAACCACAAGGATATTTTCGTGGGCTCTTTCGTATCGCTCTACAATGTCGGTGATGTTTGCTCCACTCATAAAATAGTCGAATTTAGTTGAATCTGACGTCGATGTCAAAAACTCCCTAGCCTTATCTTGCGATAAAAATGCCATTGGGTTATCAATTGTGATGTTAAATTTCGACAAAATCTCGTCGATAGTCGACTTTTTCGTACAAACAACCTTCCCGTCTGCTGACATTATGGAATATGAATTGGTTCCATGACGTTGGATTTTCCGATTTATGATAATCTTCCTACCGTAAATATCAGGCATGTACGCATCATCTCCTACGTTTGCCAATGTAATTGACGTTCTGGCTGTCGACTTGCCGTCCTTAATAAGGTCCTTTATCGAACTACCTCTATTTGTGTCGGTTGCTTTTGCACCCAACCCTACAGAAATCCCCGTCAAAATCGCCGATTTTCCCGACCCGTTTCTTCCAATGATAAAGTTCAATTGTGGACCCAAGTTCAACTCGAACGAATCATGGCACATGAAATTTTTCAACTCAATTCGCTCAAGAACTCCGGCCTTGGCTGGGGCCGAAAAGTCACTATCGACGTTCTCGTCGTCGTCAGTGTCTTCGTCCGACTCTTCGTCCGACGACGAAACAGACTCAGACACATGTTGTCGCTTTGTCACTAAAGATGTTGTAAGATACTCGTTTACTGATTGTGTACCCTAAATGTTAGTACCACAAATACAAAAGTCGAGGCAAAAAGTCTCTCAAATTAGCAAACTTACGTTCATATCGAATACACTATCTTCGTGCGGTCGTTTACCGAACTCGTTCGTTTCTTCTACGAGTGCTGGCAGCATTTTGTTCTCTTTTGATCCAGATCAATATCGATATAGGGTAATAAAACACTGGGATGGAGAGTTGAAGTTCCGGAAACGAGTTTGATCAAAAATCACAATCAAAACGTGTAGAACGGAGTGGCGACAGCACGGTTCCGGAGAAAAGAGATAGAGTGGTAAGTTTCCAGAGAAGATAGTAAAGATGATGTTTAGAAATCGCGATGATAAACAATGGGACGCGGCGGGCTAGCGAGAGACGGGGGGAGAAAAATGATTTTTAGTGCGACTCGGAACGGGGGCTCGGGAAGAGTTGGCACAAGGTAGGGAGAAAAATGATTTTTAGTGCGGTGGGACGACCGCTCTGTAAGAGTTGGACATCGTGGTAGGACGAGAGCGCAAAAATGTCTCGACACCAGAACTATCCCCAGACTGATTGGCCACAAATGTGATAGAGCCAGGAGAGGTGTCGGGATACAGTAGACTGTAGTACAAGTCAGCACAACATTGTCGGTGAAAAGAGAACCTTTCGGTGGTTAGTGCATACTGTGGCATATTTGTACCTAGAAGCACTTCCTAGTGCAGATTTGTGCTTCTCTATGTAGACTGGACTAGAGGTAATAGTAGAGAGAACACCACCGGCTCCAGCACCAGCGTACCGTATGTCTCTGTGTCAAGAACACGGTGCAAATAGTGTGTATTGCAGCACAGGCTCTGTTCCGTGCTCACTGTTTTCTATTTTTACTTTCTACAAGACCCTACTTAGGCTTATTATATTCCATTGTTATAGTCTGGCTGACACATTGTTAGTTTGTGTCAGTGAATGTGGCACAAGAAACAATACTGGTGGGTTCTACGGTGCCATTCTGCGGCATGGCTGTAGTCTGCACCAGGTTCTCGTGGTCCCAGGAGAGAAATCGAACCGGACCTGTCCCAGTTAGCCCATCGCTACACCTTTCCGCACCAATGCTCGTACGCCTGGCCGTCTACACCGTCTAACCCCGTTTGAATGCTGCCGCAATAGCCAGCTTCTCCTTCCAGTATACTTCACACTGCATTAAGTCTAGGTTGCCTGCATTTCACCGTTTCACCAATCAGTTCCAGGATGACCGTACCGAGGGATCCGCTTACATCTATCCCTTTGCCACGCCGATTGCTCTCTAGAGTCGTCGTTATAGGGGCATTAAATTCAATGGTTCTTTCACTTCCCAATCTGAGCCAGTAATAATTATTGACATGGTGCATGAGAGGTGCAGATACTTCATTTTGGTACGGCTCTCGATGACATTCCCGAAACAGCGTTTGGCAACAAACAAACCAGTTTGGATATTTCCCCAACAGGCAATACCGTACTGTCCGGAGAACCAAGCGCAATCTCGTATCATCGGTAACAATATCCCGGAACAATACAATGTATGTCATCAGGTACACTCGGGAAAATTCTTCAATCAAAGCCACCGAAACAAAAGAGCCTAAGGCTCATCATCGCAATTTTACGTTGTTCCATCAATAAAGTTGACTCAACCACACCGATTTCTCGCCACGATACTGGCCTCGCACTGCTACCAACTGGCACTTCATTCCACGCCGCGGAAGATTCTGCTTCTATTTTTTCCTTGACAGATAACGATTTTGGGACATGTACAGTACGTCTTGATTGGGACATAAAGTCGATCTTTTGGGGTAATTATCTAGCACCTTATGCAAATCGCAATCGGTGGGTTTCTCTGAAAACTATATAAATCAGTGGAAATAGGCCAAACAGAGGACTCAACTGGACTCCCCAGCTGTGTCTTTTGATCAATAATGCTTTTCCAGACACTTTTGTCGTTTTGTCTTTTGAACGTTGCATTGGCTTTTCCCCTTCATGTCAGGGAAGTCAACACCACGAAGTTGGCTAGTGAGGTGAACTCAACCTCCACCAACAACATTGAGACGTCGTACGGTAAGCCCTATGCCGTTTGGCAACCAAAGGCGTTTGTGGTGTCGATGTTTGGTCCAGAGAGAGACCCTTGGTTAAAAGCCTTGGACTTCACTCAAAACATCACTATTCCTGGTTTGTCACCAGTCTATCCAACCATCCATTGTACCACTAACTACACCATCTGCCAGGTCACTACTGGTGAAGGAGAAATCAATGCTGCTGCTTCTATTACCGCATTAACTTTATCTCCATTATTTGACTTGTCCAAGACTTACTTTTTGATTGCTGGTATCGCTGGAGGTGAGCCTCAATACACCACCATCGGTGGGGTTACTTTTGCCAAATACGCTGTTCAAGTAGGCTTGGAATACCAAATTGATTACACCGACTACCACAATACTAATCCAAACTGGACTACGGGGTATTTTGCTTACGGAACCAAAAACCAAACCACCTACCCCCAAAATGTTTACGGTACCGAAGTGTTTGAAGTTAACGAGAAATTGCGTGATAGAGCAGCTGAATTGGCAAAGAAGGTGCCATTGAACAACGGTACCGAAGCAAACGCTAAATTCAGAGCTTTGTACGATTTCAAGGTGGCTCAAGAATTACCATCAGTATACAAATGTGATTCGTTAACTAGTGACAATTATTTCACCGGTAATGCCTTGGGTGATTACTTTGCCAATTACACCAAGTTATTGACAAATGGCAGTGCTACCTACTGTTCTACAGCTCAAGAAGATAACGCCTCATTGGAAGCATTTACCAGAGCTCAAAAACATGGTTTGATCGATTTCGACAGAATTGTCGTCATGAGAACAATCTCTGATTTCGCCAGACCACCACCAAGTTTGAAAAACAACACTTACGGTTTCTTCACTAACACTAGTCAAGGTGGTGCAGGGGCTGCTTTTGATAATTTGGTCAATGCTGGTCAACCTTTGATTCACGATATCTTGCAAAACTGGGACTCAGTTTACGAATCAGGTACCAAATACAAATCAAAGAACTATGTAGGTGACATTTTTGGTACTTTAGGAGGAACTCCTGATTTCGGTAAACCACTGTTCGAAGTCGCTTAGTTAAAGATTATTTAGATACCTTGAAATGTTATGTTTGCTTATGAAGAAGTAAAAAATCGGTACTACCTTACTGCACCAGCGGGTGACAATCGTAAAAATTTGTATTAACTCACTATACTCGTTTATTCATTTTCATTATTTTCACACATCCTTCATTGTTCAGCATCTTCCCGTGCGTATATCCAGATAGCTTCACTAATCAATTTCTCTAATATCTTGTTTATAAACCCAAACTTATTGATTAACGAATCTAAGGATGATGCCTCTGTCAACGCAGGACCGATAACAGTAGCTAAATTCGAAACCGTCATCTTGTTTGTGTCTGACGCAGCTCTAATCTTATCTAAGTGAAGTAGCAACGCCTTTAAGACATTATAATTATATTTTGGAAGCATTCTTAACGCTTGGTAATATGCATCCAAATCTTCCGACTTAGCAAAACCTGAATTGTCGTCTTTTCTCTTGACATCAAATAACGCTTCGATTACTTCATCGGTAAGTAAGGCATCTGGTAACTCCCTAAAATATGACTTGACAATACTGGTCAAGACATGTACGTCGTAGCCTCTGTCATTTAATTTGAGTGTACCAGTTTTATCAATGATTGCTTTTGCACTGTTAAGTTCAGATACAGATGAAGATATTCTGTAAATACCCACCTCATTGATCCAATCAGTCTCAATTTTTTGGAATAATGATGCCAAGATCACTGGACATGATGAATGTTCTCTATTACAAACCAAACTGATTGGAACACCAAACGTCAAGTTGTAACTAGGTGTCTTCAAATTTAATGTTCTTGAAAAGTACCAATGCCTGTTTGCAAAATTCAATTTTGCAAGCCAATCACTAAGGTCAGCCTCATTTCTGGCTTGGAACACATACTCATCTCCCGAATCAGTATCGATTTTGAAACAAAGTGGAAGAAGATAAACCAAAAAGATTTTCTTGTTTTTCAATGCAAGAACTGCTGATGGTTTTTGTTTCAATTCCGAAACTTGGTGAACATCCGGCAATTCATTTTCTTGAATGACATTATCCGAAACCGATGCAATACTATTTGAAAGTTGCATCGTAGATCCATTAACAGAAAACGGTCTAGCCTTACCAAATAATCCAGCAATCTTGAATCTTGATGCCGAATTAGTTTTATAAGCTAAAGTTTGTCTTCTTAACAGCGTGTTAGAATTTTTCTTGTTCAATGGATTGATTGTCGTCACCACAGATAACGACTCGTTTGCACTCTTTTTCTTATTGTCATTAATCAATATTTGGTGTTGTTCTTGCAATATTTGATGGAACAATACCGTATTTTGATCTGCGGACTCAAAAAAGTTTGAGTTCTTTTCGAGTAATGTATCATCCAATTTTAACAAAAACTCAAACTCATGTGGTTCATGATACTCGTGATTTGACGAAGATGCATGAGATGGTGGGTGAATATTGGAATCACTTGGTTCTATATCTTCAACAACAAGTTCCTTAATCAATTTGAAAATTAAATATCTTTTATTGAAATTGATAATGCCAGGTTTGGAAAATGATGGGCATTTGTTGGTCTCAATCAAATTCTCAATGATCCAACCAAAGCATGGTAGTAATGGTTCCATTGATTGCAAATCATTTGAGTTCAAATTAGGTGGCAATAAGGTGTCTAAATCAGTGATTTGTGGAATTGAGACAGGCTCACTATAGAAAGAAGTCGCTGCTCGAACCCATAATTCACTGTAAGATCTTGATTCTGGAGAGTAAATAACATTAGTAACAGCTGTTTCAATACATGAAGGAATAGTCATGTCCCGCTCTGCTGATTCAAACACAAACAAATTATCACTCATTTTGATTCTCGAGATTTTGATCATCGAAAGTAAAGTCTTCATTCTATCTAATCTTTCATCACTCGTAATGTTGACGTCTGTCAACTGGATGAAAAGATACGACTTAAACTTGAAATACAATTTAAATAACTTTCGGAATACCAACGGAAATTTTTTCAAGATTAATTGTTTCTCTTGTGGATCAACCAAAGATTCAAAGTAATGGAATACATTGGAAATTATTAAATACTCATCGGGAGTAGATGCTCTTTGTAAGTTAAATTCAAACATTTTTTTCTGTTCAAAAAGTGATTCCATCAATTTGAAAATCTTTATCCAATCTTCTGGTTTAATACCTTTATAAAAAATCGTGAGAAGTTTATTGAATTTCATCAAGAACTTCTCAATTTTTACCACGTTTTTATGGCTTGGTAAATTTCTATTGATAGGAACTTCATGCAAGCTATTGTTGAATTTAAATTCATTGATCAAGTATTCATCAAATTTGTTGATCTCAATTGGACGATACGACTTCTTGACAAACAACTTTTTCAACTTCTTATAGTAGGTAACCAAATTTTCAAATGACTTTTCTAAACTGGGGACAATTTTGTTACTGTTGTACCATTGTAAAATTTCATTTGAAAACAATTTCAAGAGTTTGATTAAAATTGACTTATTGGTCAAATCAAGTGAAAAGTTGGCATAAAAATTGTTCACTAACGCGATTAAAACTTTCAAGATATTAGTTTGAATTTTTAGCAAAAGTTCGTAATTGATTTGGCCAAGTTCTTTCAAATTAACTGAAGTATCCAATTTCCAATTTGGAAATTCCAGAAGATCGACATTGTATGCTTGACAATTTTTCTTCATGATGGAAATTACTGCATTTCCTGAATTAACGAAACGATAAGCGAGTTTGTCCAACAAATCCTTTGTAGTAATGAAAGAATTATAATTCAACAAAAACACAAATCTATATTCTGTCAAGTCAAGTTGAATACCTTCTTCAAAATACCGAGCATCAATTAATAATAAATCTATTAATTTATCAATTGATGCATATTTTGGAATATATCTAAAAGGTGATGATTTTGAAGTAATATCTGACAACCTGTTAGCATCGTCTGACTTTAGGCTGAAATTTATAAACTTTTCGGAATTCAAAATATCATCAACATCAATTCCTAATCCATCATCATCGTCGACAACTGGTTCAACTTCATCTAGAATCGATCCTGGAACTGATTCATTATCATTAACGAAATCATCAATTCTAAACACAAGGTCATCGTGCTGCTGATTATAGTTTGTTGTCAATTCATCATACTTCCCAAGGTTAAGCTTGAAGTATCTATTATTGAAAGTTGGCAACTTGTTTAACGGATCATCATTTGATAAGGTCAGGACACTTGAGGTTGAGTTATTTGTATGAAGAGTAATGGAAGTTGCAGATGATTGCATACCACTATTTGACGATGGTGCTGGTGTTGGCGATCTTAAATAAGCTTCCGGTAAATCTGGTTCCAATGCCAAGGAAAGCTTCATGATTTTTTCGAGGTTGATTGATTCACAATTAATTTCAATCAATTTGATCAATTTATGCTCCAAGTCAGCTAATGACTCTCCCGATGCTTTTTCGTAATTTCCTCTTTGATCATGTTCGAATCGAAGACTTTCATTGGCATCATTTCCCGTATATAATACTTGATTTAACGACTCATTGGAAAATATAAAACCCATGGAGTCATATCTCGAAAGCACGTCCTTATTATAAGCGATAATATCGGTGTAATTTTGCAAATCTTGTAGGTATTCATTCCAACGGCTGAATGAATAATTTATTCGTTTCCAAACAGAAGACATTTCGTTAATATTGATGCTTTCGTTGTTGATAACGAGATCACCAAAATACGGTATAACGCTTTCCTTTGAATAAATCTTACCTAACCCTCTTGGAGCCATTATATGGTAGGAATCACGAATTGTATGGGTGCCATTATTTGCAATGCTTGGTTTGTCGTTGGAATCATCTTCCTTTCTATTTTCATTATTGGCCATGTGTCTTCTATCCAATTCGAATAACACCGGAGACCAATCATTTTTGAGTAGTTTGATGTAATCAGAAGATACCAAACTCCAAATTTTATGTAATCTCAACACTGGTTGTGAAAGAATCATAGACGATATACCCAACCACGAACTCATATTACCTTGCTTGTCAAGCAAGCAGCCAAGATCAATCCATTTTTCAAGCAACCGGGCCTTTCTTTCGAGATTGGAAGATGTTTCCACAAACAAATGATTAATGAGCAATCTCGCCAAATAATGAATGTGAATGTCATTGTTGAAAATCAAGGGATTTTTCTTGTACAATGGGTCATTAATACTAGTCAATAGCAATAATGATTTATCGATATTGGAGTTCCATTTTTGAAACACTTTTTGATCAATGAGGGAAATGGTGTCTGTCAATTTGAATAAATTACATTTCATGAACATCAACGAGTTCAAATCGACGAATGGGTTGATAACTGGGTCAATGTTGTTATTATGGATTGTTACTAAACCCAAAAGCTCTTGTTGTTTGTACATCATTTTCTGTTTAAACTCTTTCAACTTCCCCAAGAGATTTGGATCGTCCAACGTTCTTGTCAATATTTCAATGATCTTTACAACTTCTGGGGCAACATCGTTCTTCAATAAAAACCCCATAAAGTTTGACTGGATATTGTTCAAAAGAAGGAGTACTCGGTCGGTAATTTCTACAATGTATGGTGACGATTGGGGATCATTCAAGTACTGTTGGACCAACAGCAATGACTTTGAAAAATTGGGGAGAACAGGGAGGATATTGATCAACGGGAAGATGACGTTGGTATTTTCGTGGAATAGAATGAAATGAACCAATGGCTCGAGTGCCACGTCATTATCGAGGAATTTATTAGTATTAAAGTCGTAGTTCAACTGGGGATGGATCCCACCCCCGTGGTGAACGATGGCCAGTTCCGCCACCACGGGCGACGTCTTCAGCGAATGGATCGATTGCTGGTCCACCAGCAACGACGAGCTGTTATTGAGGTTCTTGAACGCAGCCATATCCACCGATCTATCCACTGCGAGGTCTGGAGACCTGGGGTCGATGGGAACGTTGGTTTCGGAAGTAGCAGCATCACCAATAATCGAGGCACGGTCGACAAGAGTAGCAGCTGGGTCGGATGACGCGACATCGCTGGCCTTGGGCTCCTCCGTCGACAGTAGAGTAAACTTGGTGATGGTGGGGTGCTTGTAAATATACAAGTGGGACCCTTTCAACTCCACTTTCGACAACTTGAAGTTGCCGTCAACAACTTCATTATTGATGATAGTGTTACACCAGCCGGATTTGACGACATTGGAGTCGTATTCAGGCTGGACCAACCCTTCGTCAGCAACGAAGCTTTGGCGTTTGTCTCGCGTGGAGAGATTCCATATTTTCCTCATAGTAACGATAAACACACCAGAAGAAAACGATACAAATCACTTACAACAACACAAGCTAACTAAAGTACACCAGTGCGACTATGCGCCGTAATCAAACAATAGTGTTCCAAGTCGAGAAAAAAACAATAAATATTACGTCGTAAAACCACCAATTCGGGCGGACGATTATTCACACGCACAAAGCGAGGTTTGTAGGTTTTCACTACACATTGCGGGTATACGTGGTATTTACGATTTACACATAAATACTGGGTGAATTCTGGGCGTGGACGGCTTAGGTGCAACGCGTGGACCCCATCTGTTTGGGGTGCTTGTTTCGTGGGTGTCGGCGTGTGAATTGTTTGGCCGACGGTAGCGGATTTATTACCTTTTGTTATGCACGGTACGAAAGTGGTTAAATATAGAAATGAGCGCACATCATAGCGCACATCATAGCGCACATCATGGTGCGAGCTTCGAAGACATATTACGTCACCAGTAGGGGGATGGAAGACAAGAGCCACGCTGGGTGGTGGTTTTGGTTACACGGGCGATGGATAACGAGAACAGCGAGGATAATCGAGTATGGACAAAATAGCTCTATTGGGAAGTGTAACACAAAGCACCACAAAAATAGTCAACCGGTTACGTAATTGCAGATCACTGGTATTTGGTGAGAAAGAAAGGCACCACCACGGACACTTGCGGCACACGGTAGGTGGTACCCAGGACAGGATGCCAGTAGGCGATGCAGCCTATTGGTGGTAATTGCACCTGGCAATGCTGGAAGCACGCATGTACCTTGGTACCTTGCCGTGGGCCCCAGGGAACTCAGCCTTTATGGTAAGTCAGAGGTCATAACGGACATAGTGTACGTACAATCTCAGCCCATACAGTACTACGATGCAATGACGAAGATGAATGCAAGAACACGCACACACCAGAAACTTTTACCGCGTTCGATACAAACACCCACTTCCTGTATTAGCTGGTTTTACACGAAATACAGGATACTGGTGTCGTTATGGTGCGTTGTTGACGCTGTGAAATTCCGCCATAACACTATGACGTTGGCACGAAGAGTTCACTAAACTTTGGTGCAACGTTGGATCGTGTCAGTTAGCCGTGGTTTTAGTTTGGCTACCCAGTGTATGGTACACCATATTGCATTCCCACTACGGAAATCCATGAACGACAGAAACAGAGCATTTGATACCAAAAGTGGTTCCTGGCAGTGTGGCGCCCTGAGACGCTGCTACACAGCCTGATGACAATATGAGACGAAGCTGCTTTGTCATAAACGAACCTTTGGGAGGAACCTACAGAACAGTGCAGGACAGTACGGACAGTCTGTCGTAGTGAAATAATGAACCGTGGAATTGTGGCAGTACAGGGTAATACAGAGATGGTCTCAGCAATGTGGAACTTGTTGAGAGTTGATTGACATGGAAGCACATTGTGTGGTGGATTTGCCTAAACTAACGCGTTCAGGGTTCTTACATTTTTTGTTTATTTTCTCAAACAGGAAATTTCCAATTTTGTATGCTTCTGTTATGCAGAAACAGACATTTAGCGACATTGATAAGGTCATATGCAGTCTTGAGATGAGGTACCGTTCTAGTCTAGGAAATGGTCTTCAAGCTTAGACCCTGACGGCTTGGTGCTAGCTGCTACAGGGCCAAAAGACGAAGATACGTTCATCTCCAGTGCTCAGCTGGTTAAATTTTCTGTGTACGACTAGACCAGCAGTGGCTTAAACTGGCTACTGCTTGGTTGCCATAATGGACGAAATGGTGACAAGGCAGTTCCGTGGAAGCGTACCACGGAATACGACAACTGTGAGCGTAGACCACAAGAGTGTCATGTACTATGCTGAAGCAAATACACGGCGTGTTTCTGAAGTTCTCATAAAATTAGCCGTGTGCAACACGCACGGCTGTGCAACGAATGTGCATCTACATCTTGTGGTGGCCCTGATGCCCTGCGTCACACAGCTGGATGCTGAGACTGTCTTGAGATACCGTGAGGCTGTACTGTTAATTCTGTAACTCGAAATTCTGTTATAAATGCCGAATGGAAGTACTCTCTTCCTCTTGTAAATAAATTGATATCTACAGAGGAGCAAAGGTGCAAGATATTCGCATTAGGGGCCTAAACAATTAAGCATAAACAATATCAATCCGTTGTTCATTCCCCTTTTAGATGTTCGTAATGTTTCTGTCGATACCTTGAAAGTCTTGCTTAACTTTGGACTCAAAGAAACCCCAAAGAGTACTGTTTTGTCGGAAATATACATTACAACTCTGTCCTCTTCTACAAACAGGCTGTAATATTCGGATGCTACAATTCTCTTTTGGTTTTACAATTTACAATTTTTCAAGTTCTTGGTGATATATCGTATTTGCAATGTCTCTATTGACACAACTTTCTTTGTACAAGAGGTGCCACACATCAATTGGCCCTTTTTGACTATGTTTAATGCGTGGAAATTATTTATAAGCGGCAGCTTTTCTTAACCGTCCAACTTTAGTAGATTTTCATTGATTCAATATACTTCATGCTCAAAGTCTCTACTTCACTGCTTCTGGACATCACGGAGGTTTCCAAATGGCAACACCTCATCAATTCTATCGGCTCCACTAAACAACATTGCTAACCGGTCGATACCACACCCCCATCCTCCGGTAGGTGGTAACCCATATTCCATCACAGACACGAATTGCCAGTCTGGAACCAAAGACTCGGCGTCATTGAAGTCTGTTTTGGCCTGTTGTTGTTCATTGAACTTCTTGAGTTGAACCGCAGGGTCATTTTCTTCCTCGTAGGCATTCACATACTCCTTCCCATTAATGAATAATTCAAACCGTCTCGAAATAGCATACTCTCTACCGTTGTAATCTTTCTTAGCAGACTTTGCTAGCGGGCTGAGAACCTCTGGCTGGTTGTAGATGAATACCGGAGTATTTGCATACTCAATTTCCTCACTTATCGACTCCAAATACATCCCAGACAAGTTATCTAAGAGACTAGAAGCCGATTTGTTTTCAGGAATCTCTACGCCAATATCTCGGTAGTACTGCTGCAATGTTTCCGAGTTGATAGTCGCTGGCAACTTGCGGCCAGTCTTCTCCTCCAAAGTAGGAATGAACTCGAACTTTGGGTACTTATCCTGGAAACAACTTAAATGGTCTAGATAAAACGAAGACGATAAATCACTATGAACCTTGCTGAACATCTCCTCCGTCAATTCCATAAGCTGGTCCAAGCTTGTGTACGTCTGGTAGAACTCACAGCTAGTGAATTCCGGGTTGTGAGTGGCGTCTACACCTTCATTTCTGAAGTTCTGTCCTATTTCAAAAATCTTCTCGAACCCACCAATAACCATTTTCTTCAACCAAAGCTCCGGCGCCACTCGCAAATGAACACCACTGCCGTGGAATTGCGTAACGAATGGCCGAGCATTAGCTCCCGTACCACTACCGGCGAGAATCGGCGTTGTCACCTCTAAAAACTGCTTCTCAAGCAAGAAGTTTCTTATCGCCTGAATAATCTTGGATTTAGCAATAACCGGGTCCTTCGACGTCGGATTGACCAAGTAGTTCATTACTCGATTACTATTTATGATTCTCTTGTCGCTGAGCTTGTTTGGCACCTGACACAATCGAGGACTTAACACCACGATTGGACTTGAAAGCTTCAACGATAACTCACCTACATTTGTAACTCCAGGGTATCCTTTGGTGCTCACCAAGTCACCTTTTCTAAAGAACAGATGAATGTCGTCGAATTCATCTTTCGAAAGCCCCATGAGCTTGTTATTCACTACGAGCTGTAATTTGCACCCATCTTGAACTACATCAATGAAGTACATACCACGGCCGGACTTTCTGATCGACTCGATTCTTCCTTCCACCGTGACGAGATTCGTGGTATCCATATTACGAGACAATTTCCGGTAGTCTGTGCCGGCGAATTGGCGATTAAACTGGTCGATTCTTACGACGGTAGCATTGTGGTCTCTGGTGGTAGAAACTGACGGGTAATAGCGGCCGGTGTCGCGGGAAATCACCAGCTTTCGAGCCTCGTAGTCTACTCGAGCAGACTCGTCGGCTGCGGTAGTGTAAAGTCGGGCAAACCGCGCAGAACGAGGTAGTATTCGTCTCATGGTGGTGTTGTAATGGCTAGCGATTTTTTGCTCGTGGAATTTTTCACTGGGTCTTGAACACTGATTTGGCGATTTAACGGAATTTTTACTAGTGTACAATGGTGTAGCGACACCGTATACGTATCGGAGGACTCTCAAACTAGCGGAGGTCTTTTTTTCAGCGAGTTTGGCGCCCTTCCTGACCAGAAACTGGAAAAGTACGTGAAAACCGTGGATTTCAAGCCAGGAAAAATGGACGCCCCATCAATTACACCTCTCTGTTTACGTATATTGCATTTCCGAGCTACACTGCCTAACAAAAAACCCCGATTTTCCCCGCCAAAATCTGGTGATCTTCACCACCCTCAAATCCACGAAAAATTTCCAGATCACAATCCCATTTAAATCTTTTCCCTACAACCCCAAATCCACCCCGTTTACCGCCGTTTTAACTGGCCATATACAACGATACACACCTCGACATTATGGATTTCGAAGCAAAAGAAGATGCCGACGGCGTCCGGGTGTCGTGGAACTACTTGCCCAAATCCAAGCTTCAGCACGAAAGAAACGTCATCCCAATGGGAGCACTATACACGCCATTGAACAACAAATCGGACATTGCCGTGGCAGACCAGTCGGAACTAGTGGTGTGTCGCCAGTGTCGTGCTATTATGAACTGTTTTAGCCAGTCCAGTGCCGATCTCTGGACCTGTCACATGTGTAACTTCACCAACAGACTAACGGTACCACCGGTGCAAGCAACCACGGTAGAATACTCCACCGGACGTAATGCGGCGTTACCACCGATTTTTGTGTTTTTAGTCGACACCTGTTTTGAAGAGGAGGACGATGATGCCTACACGGCATTGAAGGACTCGTTGGTGTTATCATTGAGCTTGCTTCCTGAAAACGCATTGGTGGGGTTTATTTCGTACGGGAAACATGTTCA
Source organism: Suzukiozyma palmioleophila (assembly GCA_030560805.1). NCBI lineage: Eukaryota > Fungi > Ascomycota > Pichiomycetes > Serinales > Debaryomycetaceae > Suzukiozyma > Suzukiozyma palmioleophila. The sequence goes on along the minus strand of JAKTVY010000028.1, from coordinate 41,173 downwards.
GATCCATAATTTGGTGTCTACGACCCAGAAGATGTGGATTTTCAATGGGGAAAAAGAATACACTTTGGAGCACGTCCAGAAATCGCTAGGGTTTTCCGGGTTAAAGTCGTCGTCGTCGAGATTCAGCGATCAGATCTTGCAGCCGGTGAACGTGGTGGAATACCAGTTGACAAACATCATTGAGAATTTGGTTACAAATCGATTTCCTCATTCGGAAAAAGAACGGTCGTTGAGATGCACGGGGTCGGCGTTGAACATTGCTAGTTTGCTTCTCCAGTCGATTTTGGGGTCGGCTTCGTCAGCGCATTCTACCGGGTGCCATTTGCTCTGTTTTATTGCCGGGGCCACCACATACGGGCCAGGGCGAATTGTGGGTCCAGAATTGAAAGATGTGCTCCGATCGCACCACGATTTGGACAAGGTGAACAATTCGGTGCAAAACCCGTTGTCGCATCATGCGTTGTTCACCGAGGCGAAGAAATTCTACCACAAGGTCACCAAGAACTTTGTAGCCAGTGGACTTTCGTGTAATTTGTTTATTGGGAGTTATAACCAGGTGGGGCTCTATGAGATGGACGAAATCTGTTTTAAAACCGGTGGTTCTATTGTCATGGCCGATTCGTTCAACACGGCGATTTTCAAGCAATCGTTCGTGAAGTTCTTCAAGAAATGCGATGATGACCAAGGAGAGTATTTGGAGATGGGTTTCAACGCAACATTGGAAGTAAGAGTGGCGCCAGATCTCAAAATCCATGGTCTTATTGGTAATGCTTCTGGTTTGCCAGTAAAGAAAGAACACCAACATTTGGTGTCGAACAACGTTGTAGGAGAAGGAAACACAAATTCGTGGAAATTGTGCAATGTAAACCCACAGTCAACGTACGCGATCTATTTCGAAAAACTCGATTCCAGGACGAATTTCACCTACATTCAATTCATCTTCCACTACCAGCACGCCAACGGAGAATTGAGATTACGAGTCACCACAGTACCAATTAATATTATTGCTGATTCCGATATGAATATTGAGCACGGATTTGACCAGGAAGCAGCTTTGGTGTTGACTGCAAGAGATGCCATCACAAAATTGCAACCAAACCCTAGTTCCAAGGTGTCGGCGATCAATCAAAGCACAGTACTCAAGCAGATTGATAAGCAATTGATCGACTATTGTTCCCGGTTTGCCCTGTTTCAGCCAGGTGTATTGGAATCATTTGCCTTATCAGCAAGTTACGCCATGTTCCCCCAATTCATATACCATCTCAGAAGATCACCATTCATAAACGTATTCAACAACTCCCCCGATGAATCGTCGTACATTCGTCATATATTCATGCATGAAGAACTCACATCGACGTTAATTATGATCCAGCCAACTTTACTAAGTTACGATATTAACACCTTTGAAAAAGAGCCAGAACCAGTACTTTTAGACTCGTTATCTTTGGGCTCATCAAAGATTTTATTGCTAGATACGTTTTTCCAAATCTTAATTTGGCACGGGAAACAGATCAGTGAGTGGAGAAAAGCTGGGTACCATGAACAGGAAGAATATGAGTATTTCAAGACATTTTTGGAAGCACCAAAGAAAGAAGCCATGGAAATATTAATTGATAGGTTCCCATTACCACGGTTCATTGACTGTGATGAAGGTGGATCACAAGCGAGATTTTTAATGGCCAAATTGAATCCTTCCACGAGTTACGCCAATCCAGCCCATCGTCATGTAATTGGACATTCGTTGGACGTATTAACGGACGATGCCAGTATCCAACTGTTCATGGACCGAATTCAAAAAATCATCATCTCCAAGAACTAGACACAATCACTGGTGCATGAGACATTGTTGCACCACGCATCCTTTGATAGAACGTTCAATTTCACCGAGTCGATAAGATTTATTTTTTTTTTGTTAATTATAGATTAAACTATCTTTGTGCCCCATGATTCACTGAATAGGAACTAAACCGTTTTTGCACCGCATTCATTTGATCCTTCAATATTGTATACTACATTCTATTCACACGTTCTACTTTTACAAGTGTATATTAAATAACAAGTTATCACCTTCTAGTTCCACGCCATTACGAAGCCTGCTTTGCCCCGGCTACTTTAAGTGCCTTCTTCAAAAACGTAGTTTGAGAGTCTCCTTTGCTATCTTCATTATCCTCTTCCTCGTCGTCTTCCTTTGCTTCAAACTTGACGTTCTCGTCAACCGTCAAATGCTCATTTACTTTCCCTATGAGTTCACCATATTCATCAAATATTAGGTCGGTTCCTACTAACTTCTTCCACGACGTTTGGTAAATCTTTCCGTCTATGACGTTGATATTGTTGATGTCGTTTTGTGTTGTTACTGTCGAACTATTGGATAACTTGATCAAGGGGTTTCTATTGTTCAATTCGGTAATTTGGAACTGAGCTGAAGGGTTGATGTAATGGACTTTGGTACCACCCTCCGAGGTTTCCTCGAAATTTTTACCGATATTCGGTATGTCTACCGTTACGTAGAACTCCCATTGCGGTTAGTATGACTCGGTAATTCAACCCTACTGGTGATGGAAAACTTGCGTAGTTTATTGACTATAGTGGTACCATCAATAAACGTACCTGCGAACCCATGTATCAGAGGCTGTCTAATTATAATTTACTTACTTCAAAATCATCATCGTTGGTAGCAGAACCTCCAGAACCTCCCACACCGTCTCCACTAGACTCCTTAGCCCGTGCTGCTTTCTCGGCCAATTCTCGTTGGTGCTTGACGTCCTCGTCAGAACCAGCTTCAAACCCAGAATGGAAATTCCAGTTCATCTCCTCCCCTTTAGCAAGAAAGTCCGTATTCCCATTCATTACCAACTTCCATTCGTCGTCGGCCCTGACGTACTTCGACAACGACGCTGCTCCTGCCCGTAAAATCGTTTTTTTCGTGCTATCGACATAATCGTACACCGACTCCTTCCGCAAAAGCGCCATTCCTAGAGCAATCTTCGTCGCGGCGTGCGTGATGATAAGAATGTTCTCTACATTGGGATACTTTTTCTCAAACACTGGGAAAAATTTCCCCCAAAAAGTATCGCATCGGTCAAAGATCTCTTCTGGTGATTCTCCCTCTAAGCTCGGAATCACCCCCACTGTCGTGTCTCTGTTCCATTCCTTCTCGTTCGATAAAACTTTAGGAAAAAACTTTTGTAATGTGTCATAATTGGCTGGCTCCGGTATAACTCGTCTTCCGTGCTTGTAGTACTCACCAACCCCTCGTTCTAAAACGATCGGTAAATCGAATTTTTCCGCGATTGGTTTTCCGGTTTCAACACATCGGTAAAATGGACTGGATAAAATAAACTGTGGTCTTTCGTTTTCGTCTAGGGTGGCCAAGTAGTTGGCTAATTCGTGGGCTTGCTCTACTCCATGGGGGGCCAATGGTGGGTCGGAGTTGATTCCCGTGGGGTTTGGTGGGTGTGGCTTGGGCATCCAGTTCCACCGGTACCCGTGTCTCGCTATGTATACGTTTTTCACTGTCATTGTGGGTAAAGGGTGGTTGTTTACTTTGTGTTTGCGTAGTGGTTGATGTAGTGGTGAAATTTGTGTTGGCGCTACCATGTGGATCGTGGCCGCCCGTGGCGGGGGCTCCTGGGCCCATTGGCAGTAGACTCACCGCGAGTAGCGCGCGGTGCCGGCTGAGTACCCACCCAAATTACACCGACTACGTTAGGCAAAGACATCGCTCACTGGTGACTCTGGTTAAAGCAGCTCCACATATCTCTTCCCGTCGCCCTATCTCTTCAAAGACCTATCTCTTCAACGACCTATCTTTTCAACGACCTACTTCTACTGTACCTCAAACCCCTACTTCCCGCCTACACCGTGTCTTGTTTCAGTATATATTTATCTAGATTTACAAGGCGAATTTATTAGATGGAAAATTCGTAGTGATGTGAACTCGTGGTTCTTGTTTGAATAGATACGTAATCCTAAAGTGTCGACACCTCAAACTAACATTTCTAATGGGTTTTCAACAATTCTCTTCAATTCTTTCATGTATTCACCACCCAAGGCACCGTCGATGGTTCTGTGGTCAAAAGTACCAGTAATCGTCATGACGTCATCAAAGATAAATCCATTTTCGTTAGCATTGGATGGAACAGCCTTCTTCTCGGTGGTACCAATAGCAAAGATGGCTGATTGTGGTGGGTTGATAATGGAAGTAAAGGCAGTAACAGCGTGGTTCATTCCCAAGTTGGAAATACAAATGGTACCACCTTGGTATTCTTCTGGGTTCAACTTACCAACCTTGGCTCTCTTGCCCAAATCTTTAACTTCGTGAGAAATCTTGGACAATGGCTTGGTGTGGGCATCAAACACAATTGGCGTAATCAACCCAGTTGGTGTGGCTACTGCCACAGAAACATCAACGTTGGAGTATCTTCTGATCACCCCTTGTTCACCCAACCATGCTACATTTACATCGGGAATTCTCGTGGCTGCCAAAGCAATGGCCTTGATCAACAAATCGTTGACCGACAATTTGTATCTGTCTTGGGCGCTCGAGTTCAACGATTGTCTCAATTTCAACAATTTCGACACCGAGATTTGCGATTGAATGATGTAAGTTGGAGATTGTTGAGTAGATTGTAACAATCTCGAAGCAATAGTCTTTCTCATTTGTGTGAGTGGAATGTCTTCGAAAGTGGCAGATGCCGAGGCAGCAGCAGCTGGAGCAGCAGCGGCCGCTGGCTTCAAGTTTTCGATATCTTTAGCCAAAATTCTCCCGTTTGGTCCTGATCCCTTGACCCCCTTCAAAGAAATCCCCTTTTCAATAGCAATGGTTTTGGCCAATGGAGAAGCAAAGATTCTGTCTGAAACTGGTGCCGATGACTTGGCTGGAGCTGAGGCGGCCTTGCTTGGAGTCGAAGCTGGCGCCGATTCTGCTGCTGGTTCTGGTGCTGGCTCTGCTTCAGCTTCTGGTGCTGGAGATCCCGACGCAGATTGGTCGGCACTGGCAGCATCTTCAGCGGTGAATTCCGCAAATGCAGCCACGTCGTCTTTTTCTTCGACGTAAACCGCAATTGGCTTTCCAACAGGGATATCTTTGGCGCCGTCGTCCAAAAGAATCTTGGCCAAGTACCCTTCTTCCTGGAATTCGAAATCCATCGATGCCTTGTCGGTTTCGATTTCGGCAATTGCTTCCCCAGGACTCAATTGATCACCAACCTTCTTGGACCACGACCCGATGTTCCCCTGGGTCATGGTAGGAGAAAGGGCTGGCATGTTAATGACAGTGTGTTCGGGGAATTTGGAGGCATAGTACCTCAAACTGGTGAATGTTCTGGCGACTCTGGGAGTCAATCTTGCTGCTACGAAAAATCCCGACATTTGCTATAAATTTTCCCTGGTGAAAGAAGTAGAGATTGGGTTTTCTTATATTGGAAAATCCAGTGGTGATTCCGCATCACTGCCAGCCGACCCGGTGTTGTAACTCCGGTGTCGTAAGTTTTGACATGCGTGTGTCGCGAACTTTGACGGGTTTTGTGTATGTCGCAAACTTTGACGGGTTTTGTGTGTGTCGCGACACTGGCATTTTGCAACAGTTTTAATCCACGTTTGCCGCCAATGGGTGGGATCCCCCTGGCCATGAATTCATAGGTTTGGGGTGTGTAGTGTTCTGGGGGAACGGTGCTGGTGTTGGTGTCCATTGTGGTAAGGCTTGTTAGACTGGCCAGATTGCAAATCGCTACAACTGTTTTCTCTTAGTGTGGTGAAAGTGACACACAGAGAGCAGTGATCCAGCTGGGCTGGGTCTGGCACCAGAATAACACACTATGTAATGAATGTTATCTGGTAGACTTCTTCCTGGACAAAACGACCCGCTACATAAATACACCCGCTTTCCAGAAGAAGTTTAAATTGAAGCAGAAGTGTCGCAAATGGATTGTGCCGGTTCACGATATGTCGCAAAAAGCGACAAGATCCTCTAGCTGCATTTGATTCATGTCGCAAAACGCGACAACCACCCGTCAAGACAAATCCACACAAACCGCCGGTGGAGCACCAATTGTCAGTTGAATCTCGTCCTGAACGCCGAAACACACCATTCCGCTTGAATGGTCCTCACCCACTGCCTCGAGTTGCTGTCTCCGGGGAATTAGAGCCGTGTTGCTCTAACTATCTGCTATCGGAATGGGACAAGTTTTCTGGTCACGTGATTGGCATTTCCCGACCACGAGCCAGGGATCTGGCGTTGTCGAGTCGGTGCAAGCAGTGGGAGTCGTCAACACAGTGCGTGTGGTATCGGGATTGAGTACCAGGCTAATTGCACCACAGCACTTGATGTTTTGCGTGCTTCGCTGACTACACGTTTTTGGCCCCGGGACTCAATAATTGTGGTCACGTGACAAGTTTGGTATTGCTACGGGACTACCGACGGGCGAGTCTTCTGAACTATGACTGATTTGTTGTGCCACGGGAACCTGTTGCATTCCGGGTCAAACCCACGGCGGTTTGTGCTCGTCAAATGTCACAACAATCAACCTAACCTAAGACGTTGTCATAGTCACGTGATCTGTTCCCACTTGTTCACTTGATTTTGCCAATCTTCGTAGCTGGTGGGACAAAATGAGCACTAGGACAACGTACACCACTAATCGTACTGGTAATAATGCACTAAAAGGTATTTTCTTATTAGCTGCTGCTACAGATTATTGCTTTTACCATACATCTGTCAAATACCTGCAGGACGCTTCTATTCATGCTCTTAAAGTCCCTGTTCATGGCCCCTAAGACCCTGGGACGGTAAATAACTTGGGTCGCAACCTCAGAAACCGTTTGAAATCGTTTCAATCTCTCGGTGTCTACATCTCGGCGAATTCCGACGTACTTGAAAACCGTTACCGAAGCGTATATGGTCGCTACGGCATATTATGTAGGCCCTTATAAAATACGACGCAGTTCCGCATTTAAAGCTCTTTACTGCCAGAACAATTTAAATAACAAGTCCCAAGGGTATCATAACGTTTCAAAGGTGCTAGGGATATCCTAACAAATTATTTGTGATAATTTTTATATGTGTGTGTTTCAGAGAGTAGTGCCGTTTTTTACACACGTTGGTTCATATAATGTTTGACGTATCTCGTGTCACGTGAATTTGCAACCAAGCTATGAACCATAAACTGAGACCAAAATAGCATTTAACTATATGTAATTTACCTGTAGGAAATCCTTTGGTTTAACAGTTGGAATGTTTCATATTCTATATTTTATATACTGTGGTTACAATTCGTGGGCCATATTATACCACGTCACACACCTTCCGTGTTTTCTCAACAAAAGGAATCAACTAATGGCACTTTGAAATAGTTACTCAGATTAGAAGAGCAGTCGTACTGTAAATATTTCGATTATGTGCATATCTTTGGGTTACTTTGAAATATATAACATTTTGAAAAAGTTGAAAATGTGGTAACTTTGCGATGCTATAATGGAAGAAAGTACAGGCAACCAAGGTGGACGGGAAACGAATGTATTTTGCTATTTGCGTGAAACGAGCTTTAGTTCAACACAATATCTAAAATGTTTGAATTTTTGATCTGGATAAGCTCCAAAGGGGTATCATTATGCTTAATTCCTTAGATGTCAAGTGCAGCAATTCATTTCCTGATTTACTTGATTAGGGCAGTGATGATGGTTGCTCTTAAACTTGTAGATTGGAAATTCTTGGTTCGTTGCGCTAAGGATAAACTGTCAAGTACATGAACAATTATATTTAGAGCGGTAGCTTGTCGTACTCAACACCTAATGGTTCGTCCCAGTCTGGTTCCCCTAGTTTGACGTCACAAAATAATGGAGCTACGTCATCTGTGATGCAGTCGGTCCGATAATGGTTCTTTTCGATTAATGCATAGAATGGGTCGTACCGTACATAGTCTTCGTCAACTAGCCATTGTTTTAATGGTTCACTCCATCGAGCTCTTCGTGAGTCAGGCGCAACCTTAAGGTATTTTGGTTTTATGAGCAATTGTCCTGTTTGATTGGGTTTTAGGAAACATGTGGTGGTACCACCAATGCTGTTACCTGATCCAATTTTTAGTTTTGTATTGAGATCAACTGCCAACCGAAGAGCAATGTTCGCCATTAACACCGGGCTAATTGACGTTTTAATTCCAAATCTGTATCCATGGCTGATAGAGTTTGAGATTTGATATTCAAATCCTATGGCACCTTGTTGCCCGAATTTTTGTGATTGGCATTCTGTGACTGGAATGTAACCAGGATATGTAACAACTTCTGGATTAGTGACATTTAATATGAGCCAGTCGATAGTCTTTTTCTTGTTCCAAAATCCACGTTTTTTTACAATGTCATCAAGGTTGTTGCTCTTCTCCTTTCGAGCAACGAAGACTTTTTCATGCCTGGAATAAAAGAGATCTAGACCTTCTTCTGTTGACAAAATTTTCGAATAGTTAGTGATCAATTCTTGTATATTTTCAACCTCCATATATGTGACCTCTAAAGACGGTTTTGGAACAGAGGCTGCAAGAGCAGTACCAATCAAAAGAGCAACAGTACTAGAAAAATCGAAACGCATTTCTAAAGGGTAAATAAACCAACTGCTTAGATTTCTTGTTCCTGAAGCTTTCTTGCAATATTTTTTGTTCTGGTAAACTCGTTGTAGCAGAACAGCATTTACTCTGTCTATTCTACTGGTGCAAGATCAATATTTTTGAAGTTTCATTATGAATACACTAAAAGTGTGTCTATAGTACCACAAGTAAGATACTTCAAATATGGTTATTCCTTGCAATTTGAGTTCAAAATTTGAATGAGTCGCTTCCGTAATGCTCACTATTGAATCCCTCTTTCTTATTAAACATGCTTCCAATATCTTGGTATCCTGGCTCCTTTATACAATCGCTTTCATATATAACATTTACCCCACCATTTTTGACTAAACAATCTTTACTAGTTTGCCATGAAAATCTAGTGATCCCAAAGTTCCACCCAAACACCTTGTCAATATTGGCTGTTTGCCATTTCTTGGTTAATGGATCGGATGGGTAACCACAACCAATTTCACTGTAGCCTAGTTTTTCACAGAAATACTCTAAGTTGTAATCTCTGGTAACTTTTGCAACCATTGATGCAGTCGACACAATAGGATATAAACTATCGGCCTTCTTGGTCACGGTGACTTCTATATCTGGAAACACTTTTTGCAACTTTGCTTGATACGTCGTTGGTGGTCCTACAGTGTCGACAAAGATTTTCGACAATTGAACTCCTTGTGCCAAAACTTGCTTGATTAAGGCTATGGTAGTATCATGAGCCTGCTCGTTCAAATTGTATGCCAATTTGCTCAACATACCCGAACTGATATCTCTGGCCGTCATAGTGGTACAAGCCCAGCCTACATGTTCAAACAAAGGTCCCAGCTCCACAAGCTGGAACAATTCTTTACGCTTTTCGGGCTTGACAACTTTCGAATCTACAAACCCATACTCTTTCCGCAAACATGCCTCGTAGTCTTCTAAACAATATGCAATTCCGTAAACCATTGGCCCTAAAACTGGACCCCTACCTGCTTCGTCGACTCCAAGTACAACGTTCTTGTTCTGGTTCAACTTGATACTAGACGGCACGTCAGAAATGTGCGTAGTCGACGCAAATTCAAGCGGTTTTTCTATCGACCGAATTGATACAGGGTACCAGGTCTCGATCTTCCGTCTCTTTACGTTTTCCTCCGCAGAATGGTCTATATCAGCACTGCTCATTGCTACTCGTCAGAATAACGGTAATTTACAAACGCGTGTTTACTGTAAACATACCATCGCGTGGTAGCGCGTAACAATCTCGTAGGTGTTGGAATCTTGCTTATGTAATCAATACGTGGCCCAATGTGGTAATGAGGCTCTGTGTCAATTGTTAAGCGACGCAAGACATGCAGCACATCTGCAATGTTCAATCGTCTCAAATCCACAACTTTTGGTACCGTTGAGCATTGGAGGAAAGGGGGATATAGTGGCAAAGAAGCATAGTAGATGCTGAATGGAAGCAGCAAGTGGCTACAGTATGCACTAAGTAGATACGGTAAACATTTTAGTTGCTTTCTGTACATTTTTTAATATATAAGGTAGTCCACTCTTAAAGAACTATTGAAAAGTTCTTGTAATTGAACCTACTCAGTAGTGGTGGTAATGTCTAGGGCAATTCCATTGGCTATAAGTCCCAGTTGAATGCGTTGTTATCACTATGACTACTAATAATGTATGATGCCATTCAGAACTAGCAACAAACCATGCTAAACCAGAAGTCGAGTGTGACAAATGGGTCCCTTGGAAGTTGTACGCCAAATAAATGTTCCGGAATATGCAACAACGTATACCGTATCAGCAACACTTACAGCGAAATGAAGAAAACTTACTGACCAAACGACAATCGATGTCTCCGATTTATATCCAACCATAGCACTAAATCGAGTGGTGGTCAAGTCATTCCAAATATTACCACGTTAGTGAGAGTGATATCAAAATCAACAATTTGCTCGGTAAATCAAAAATCATCCAGTTTATAACATGATGTTGGCCAGAATCTACTGAATCTGTTCCATCAAGTGGAAATAACTTATTTCACTATTCTTTTAAATTTTTCAATCTTCGTAAGCAAGCGATAGAAACATAATTTCCATACAAAGCTGATAGGATGATGACACCAGTGTTGCGCTTTCAAGTGTCCTTCGAAATGCCCAATACAAGGTTTGTGGATGGTAGCGCCCATACAAACCCACTACAACGGTGGAAATGATGATGTTTATGGTACACTATAATACAAGAAAATGGTTCAATTGCTTCGCAATTCGACTGTCCAGCTGCTATGATTTGACGGTGTAACGGAAAAACCACTAGGTTCGTTACTTGGACAACAAGTTTTTCGTTTGTTCGTACACAACAAACGTAACGCAAGTGGCAGGAACCACCCGCATGATATTTGCTCCAAGACCGTTGTAGAATGCTCTCTGCCTCCATACTTCCACGAGTGTCGCCTTAATCGATTTGGACTCGGTAGCGAACTGCAATCGAGACTTGACCACTTGGGTAGGATACATTATACACATAGAAAGAATCTTGCTAGTAGCAGAGAGATACAAGTATTGGCCAGTGGACAAGTCATGGCCTATCCACGCCTTCCCGTGGTCGTAGAACGTGAATTGTAGTGATGCCTGGAACACCAGAAAAAGTGACGGAATAGTTCCTTTCCAGAATGCCTTAATTCCTTCATTTCGTAAGATTTGTCCAGCTAACTTGACCATCGACCTGTTTCCACAGGGGTTTCCCACAATTCTGGTTTTCAACACCCAAATTGGGTTGGTGAGAAGCGACGTCGAAATCCCGGCGAGCACCGAACTGGAGAAGTAGTTTACCGTGGAGTTGGTGTTGGGAATAATCGACTTGAACTCAGCGTAGAGGGCAAAGTACCCGGACCAAGCACAGATGTTTCCCACTAGATTGGGAGCGATCCCGCGGTAGTATTTAATAAACCCACCGTGATCGTCACGGATCTTACGTAGAAGCTGTGTGAATGAATCATTCGATACTTGGAGCCGGACCTTGATCAAGTCTAGTGGATGGGTGATGATGGTGGTGGTGAATCCGGCACTGAGACCCGATATCACCTCCACTTGTCGTCTTGTTAAGTCCATAGAGGTTGCGTGTGTGTCTGGGTCACAAGCAGGTTGCGTGGTACTACGGTTTGGCGAGATGGCTAGATAATTACTGGCGTGGGTATTTTACTTGAAAATCCGCGATGAGGACATGGTGCACTGGGGTGCAAGTATTGTAAATATTTGTTAGTGGACCTACACTTGTGGCCTGCGATCTGGCACCTGCGGTGGTGCGTGGTGTCAGAACTGTTTTCAGATTTCAGAAATGCCACGAAACAACCGGTTTACCATGTGTCTTAGACTTGTCCCAGAACGGTATCGTGACCCACGGTGTCGAGGGCCACCAGAACCGTCTGCTGCGCTGTCTGGCCGCCAGAACCGTGTGTCGCACTCCAGAGCCGCGGTTCGTTACGAATCTTGTCTCTGTGGCAATCTGTCTTGTATCACCCCGAGCCACTACTGTTTCAGTCTACATGTGTGTTTCAAAAGTAGCATTAACTATATACACAGAGTTATTCAATTTCATAAATAGTCATCAATGGAGGCCCAGGGGCCCCCAGCTGCACCGGAACATCAGTCCAAAACACTCAGGCTGATGGGAATGGACTCAACAAATTAAATAAACTTGGCTTGTTGGAGGTAGCTGACCAGCCCAAGTACAAAACAAACGGAATGAACCCGTAGTGGGCGACGGTCTTGGAGTAGTCCATCAACTTGACAATTCTTTCTTTGGATTCGTCTGATAAGGTAATTTGGAAGCCAGCCATAGTGTGTTGTTCTTTGTAGTCTCTAGAATAATTGGAGCTCTTTGGTGTAGAAATGGTGAAAAATTTTATGGTCTGCTTACGTAATCGGAGACTCGCCAGCGGTGCGACGGTTGCGCGACGTGCTGGCGAGACGTGCTGGTGCTGGCGAATCGTGCTGGTGCTGGCGAAACGTCCTGGTGCTGGCGAAACGTCCTGGTGCTGGCGAAACGTCCTGGTGCTGGCGAAACGTGCTGGTGCTGGTGCTGGCGAGACGTCCGCCACGGTACAGTTCTCGTACGCTCGTTCCAATCGCGCCAACTGCGCCAATTCGATGGCCCAACCGTTTCATACTTGGACGCACATGTCATTCACCACATCCACTGACCGCGGTGGCACCGTTCTCCCACCGGCCGTGGACATCCACACCCACGCACTTCCACGCAACCGCACCACCAAACAATCGCACTTCCACCCTAGCCAGCTACAACCATCATCTTACTGTCTCTCGTCGATACAGAATCACGATTATGTATTAAGTATATACTATTGGTTCAAGTAGTAGTATGCACCAATGGCCACTAAAATCACCAATAAAATGATAAAGGTGCTGTTGGAACCACCACCTTCTGAGGTTCTTGACTGCGCAGTAGTCACTTTCTTCACTACACCACCTTCTAATAACCCGATCTTCATTTTTTCCAAAATTTCGTGAGCGTCGTCAGAGTGGCCAATGTCGTTGAAAGCTTCGGTGGCATCTTGGCCACCAACATCAGCAATCACTTCTTCACCACCGGGATGCTCATCTATGTACTTGGTGACGTCGTATACCGCGCCATTGTAGATGACCCACAAATCGTCAACCGAGTTGTGTGCCTCCACCTGCTCTTGAGTGTATGTGACTTCAGACATTTTCCCTGGTAGCTGGTTGGGCTGGTAAAAATTGGCGTTGGTTCGTTTCGTCTTGCGTTTGATGGGACGTGGTCGTGGGCCCACCGAGATTTATCGTCACGTGACCGTTGATGGGCCCGCTTACATAACAATTGTTCGTATAGGTCAGAGGTTATCGTTTATAATTCGGTGCTACCATCCGAGTTTTTTCACCGTTGGCACGGCGACGGCAGGCACCGTTGCTCGTTGTGGCTGCTTGTTCTGGCCCACACTGGTTGTCTTAGCCTACGCTGGTCGTCCTGGCCTACGTTCGTCAATTTTTATTCTATAACGTTATTGTACATGCGAAACTATAATGAGCCTCCAGCCTGACCGATGTAGACCCTCTGGGCCATGCTACCACTGTGTCGTGGTCCGGTGGGCAGAGCTGTTCGCCAGAGTAGATGCAATGGCTAGATGAGTACTGTGTAGCGATAATGGTTACAAATCGGAAATGTCGAAATCGATCCCCTTGGCCTTCAACTGGGCAGCCTTGGTGGTCTTGGACTTTTCAAACTTCTTGGTCAAGTCCTTCAACACTTTCTCTGACTTTGGCTTGTCGTGGTTGTGCTTAGCGATCTTTTTCCATGGAACTACCTTGAACTTGGTTTGGGTATTGGAGAACAAATCCTTGTGCACTGAGTCGACCAATTCAACTTTCAACAAATGGTTAAAGATCAAGTAGTTGTTCATCGTCTCTTGGGCGATTTTGGCAACTTCGTAGTTGTCAAACTCGATAAATCCGTAATGCTTCGATTTCCCATGCTTGTTTCTACACAATCTCAAGTTGATGATATTACCGAATTGACTGAAATATTTCTTCATTTCTTCTTCGTGGAACCCGTGGGGAATTCGTCCGATGTATATAATGGCCTTCTTTTTCGATTGCTTGTTGGTACTGGCACTTGGCTTGCCTATTATCACCTTGTTCACCGTATGACCCGATGTCTTTGCTGGTTTGGAGGGTTCGTCCTCATTCTCGCTGTCTTCTTCTTCTTCAGATAACTCGGAATCTTCGCTTAACTGCTCATCTTCTTGTTCTTCGTCGTCTTCTTCTGAGCTTAATTCTTCTTCACTGGACGATGGTAGCTGCAAATCGTGCTCGATTTCGTCTACCGACTTCTCGCTATTACTCTGCACAGCCTTAGCTTGCTTCTTTCCACTTTGGACTCTGGTTTTGGCCATCGCTACTTGCAAATACTGGTGTGGTTTATATTATATTTCGTTTTTGTTATGGCGATGAGCTGAAAAATTTGAGATGATGTCCTGTACACAGTCCGTCTCCGGTTCACTCTGGTGTTTCACTTCAAAGCGTCCCAGCGGAACAGTTGTGGCATCGTAGTGCGGTCTGATGAGATGGGTAGATGTAGTTTGGCGTGGTTGATCTTGTGGTCAAATTTTGTGCGATTTCGACAACTCGTGGTCGAGTTAGCGATGGTTTATGCGAAAAGCTCGAGGAAATCAGCACCAAAATCCCCAGCATGTCGCATATTGGCACGGGGTTATTTCCGACACCATCCTGTGCGATGCGATTGAGGTTCTGGCGGTTAGTTTGTTTATTTTGCTGTTTATTCCCGTATCTTTGCGTTCTCAGCGACGAAAATCGCCCCAAATTGACTCTCTGTTGACCCTCTCTGTCCATTGTGCTGTAGATACCACCCAGACACCCACAATCTCAACACAGCAGTAAAACTACCCTCTCGATTCCCGAACTCTTTCTGCTCTAGATGCCCAAAACCCGGTGCAACAAGCCAAACGTCTTCGACACCGGCAACCCTACGATGTTGAAGTAGTCTCCGCTGATGTGCTTGAAAAGCACACTTCCCTTCTCCTGGAACTTGAACCCGCCGGCCACGTTTAGGCCCTCTTGTGACTCAATGTAGCTGGTTATAAACTCGTCGGAAATACCCTCATTAAACACCAACTCAGTAGTTTCCGTATCGCAAACAGTGTGGGTTTCTCCGTCCACCTTCTTCACCACCGTGAGCGCAGAAATCACGGAGATTTTGCCCGTCGTTCTATACTTTTCAAACATCTGTCGCTGCACCACCTTCGTGCCGGGCTTCTCGAATATCTCGTCGCCGCAGCACACAATGGTGTCGCAGCACAAAAGCACATATTTCTGACACTCCGTGCGGCCTACAATGTCGTCCGCTTTACACCTGGACGTCATCTGGACGTATTGCTGGGGAGATAGCCCCATCTTGGGCAAATCCTCAGCAAAATTACTGGGGAAAATCACGAAATCTACAATCCCCAAGTTTGTCTCGAGAATCTCCCGTCTCCGCGGCGAAGTGCTGCCGAGAATAACGTCGTATTTGCTCAATTCGTCTTGCAATCTGTACATTTGCAAAAAAGACGATTTTGCGATAATTCGCAACATGAAAATTTCACCGTTATTTATGGCACTTTATCTTCGTGCTGACGAGTCGAGAAAATGAGGGTGTTGTACCGAGAAAAACCCAGAGTTCTAGCCATCCAGAGCGACACCCACTCGTTTGTGGTTCAGCAGGTCGACAAAAACGGCAAGGCGGTGGCGGTGGTCGAGCTCCAGAACAACGACCATTTGAAGCAGGAAGGTGGGTGGAAGAAGCTTATCCACCACGAATGCTACGGGTGTCTAGGGATGATTAACGTCAACGAGCAAATATTTGTCGCGGTGATCACACGAGCCATCCGCAGGGTGGCGTCGCCGGTGGACTATGAGACGGTGGACAAGATCAACACCGTGGAGTTTTTGGCGTTGGCCACAGACCAGTGGGACCACATGGACGTAGACCAGCCAGCCGACGACGATTACGCCCGGCCAGTGCATCCGTGTGGCGATTTGCAGAAGTTGCTCTCGAACGGGTCATTTTACTACTCTACTGACTTTGACTTGACGAGCTTATTACAGAATCGGGGCATAAGCCAGCGCAAGTTGAGAGAAAAATCGGTGGTGGCCGGGGAAAATGATAGCCACAGGCACCACTACCAGCAGGAGTACATGTGGAACAGGTTTTTGATGGAGGAATTGTTGAAGTTTAAGCAGAATCTCGAGCCTTATGCTCAGGCCATTCTAGACGAAAGTAAGATATTGACCACGGTGATACGGGGGTTTGCGAAAACGACTAACGTAGCCAACGGAACAATCACGATTATTTCGAAGCAGTCGTGGAAACGAGCAGGAACTCGGTTCAACGCGCGCGGGATCGACGACGACGGAAACGTCGCCAACTACGTCGAGACGGAATTTATTTGTAAGACGCAGTCGTCGGTATTTGCCTTCACCCAGATCAGAGGGTCGGTTCCGGCGTTCTGGGAACAGGACACTACGCTTATCAACCCCAAGATTACGCTTACTCGGTCAATTGAGGCCACGCAACCAAGCTTCAACAGACACTTTGCTGGGGTTGTTCAGAAGTACGGGGTGACGCACATTGTCAACTTGTTGTCCAAGACGAAGCCGGCGGAGGTTTTGGTATCAAACCGATACCGCCGGTTGTACGAGAATAGTGACCGGAAGGACGAGATCTCGTACACCGAGTTTGATTTCCATGCCGAAACCAAGCAGCTGAGCGGGTTTGCTGGGGCTACCAAGATCTTGCCGTTGCTCCACGAGTCGTCGGAGCAGTTTGGGTGGTTTGAGTATGATGTTGTCAACAACGAGGTTCTCACGAGACAAGACGGGATATTCAGAACTAATTGTTTGGATTGTTTGGACAGAACTAATTTGATTCAGCAGGTTATATCACAGAAAGTGTTTGAGCATGTGGTTGATGCGAGAAACTACCGACAGGATTTTGTCAACAGACACAACACCATCTGGGCCGACAACGGGGACGCGATATCGCAGATTTACACTGGAACCAATGCGTTGAAGTCATCATTTTCAAGGTCGGGCAAGATGAACTTTGCCGGTGCGTTATCGGATGTCACGAAATCCGTTTCGAGAATGTACCAAAACACATTTGTAGACGGCAAAAGACAGTCGACAATGGACATTTTATTGGGCTATGACAAATCGACAAAGAAAATCAGAATTTACGACCCCATCAACGACTACGTTCATGAGCAGATGCAGAGTCAAACTGGTCAGTTCACCACGTACAATAGCATCAATATTTTCACCGGGACGTTCAATTTGAATGCATTGGAACCACGGCCTAACATTGATTTAACAGAATGGTTGTTTCCGCCAGAAAATAGCCAGTTACCAGATATCTATGCGATTGGATTACAGGAGATTATTGAGTTGAATGCCGGCTCGATTTTGAATGCTGACTCGTCAAAGCCAGAACGATGGGCCAAGGCGATTCAGGCACAATTGAATTCCCAAGCTGGGGCACAATACATCTTGTTGAGATCTGAATCGATTGCCTCTATGACATTATTCTTGTTTGTTGAGAAATCGAAAGTTCATAATGTGACCCAGGTTGCCGGGGGCTCAAAGAAAACCGGGTTGGGTGGTATAACTGCCAACAAGGGGGCTTGTGCTGTTCGGTTTGAGTATGGGCTGACGTCGTTTGTTCTTTTAACTTCGCACTTGGCTGCTGGTGTCAGTGCTACGTTAGAGAGATACAACGATTACCTGACGATTTTGCAAGGCTTGACGTTCCCACGTAATTACACTGTAAAAGACCATGACCATGTAATTTGGTTTGGGGATTTGAACTATCGTATTGACATGCCCAACGAAAATTGTAGACAATTGATAGAACATGGGGCATTTGACGAATTACTTGCAAGTGATCAATTGAACCAAGAAATTGTTCATAAAGGAGCATTTACTGGGTTCAAAGAAGGTGCCATTAAGTTTTATCCAACCTACAAGTTTGACAAAGGAACTTCCAACTACGATACCTCGGAAAAACAAAGAATTCCATCTTGGACAGACAGAGTGATGTACTGCAGTTCTCGAGGAAAGTCTGCCGATTTGAAGCAGTTGAACTATAATTGCGTCATGAACATCACCGTCAGTGACCATAAGCCAGTTTATGCTACTTTCTGTAGTAAAGTCGAATTTATTGACGCTGAAAAGAAGGCAGAACTCACCCAGCACTTTGTTGATGAGTATAAACTGAAGCACGGCAATGATTCGAAATCGCTTGTTGATTTCTCCGATTCTTCATCGGTTAATACCAACTTTACCTACGATGCAATGTCTGAGTTGAACTTGCTAGATGATGACGGCAATGTGCCTAATTTACCACCACGTCCGCAGATGAAACCCACGCCACCACCAGCAAGAAAACCACCTACGGGGCCAGCTGATATTGTTTCTGGAAGCAGCACTCCACCACCACCGCCTGCGAGAAGAAACACAACCAATGGATCGAGCACCATGCCAATTGGATTTTCGTCCACACCATTAATTCCAACGACGAGGT
Source organism: Suzukiozyma palmioleophila (assembly GCA_030560805.1). NCBI lineage: Eukaryota > Fungi > Ascomycota > Pichiomycetes > Serinales > Debaryomycetaceae > Suzukiozyma > Suzukiozyma palmioleophila. The sequence continues at coordinate 22,481 of JAKTVY010000028.1, read as the reverse complement.
CGGCGACACCAAGCCGAACTTCATCGCCCATCAACCGGAACGTCGCTACGCCATTGTCACCACCAAAAACTGCTACGCAGCCAGTGAAACCGCTTGTCCCATCGAAACCTCCTGCTTTGACGGCTTCAAAAATAGCCCCCAAATCGCCAACTAGCGAGCCTCAAAACAAGCCGTCGCCAGAACCCGCGGGTTCAACACCAGCAGCATCCTCTACCGCACCACCACCGCCTCCACCACGAAGCGTCACTAATGCGATGAGCATGTCGGACTGGAAACCATTAGTTCCCAAATAGAAAGACAGAAAGACCTAAATGCATTACAACTAAAGTATACTAATCGCTGAAAATCCTGTGTATCTCGTAGACACTCTACATACTCTCTAACGATCCTATACAGCTGGTGTTCTTCTCACCCACATCCTTCCCGTGAATCCAATTAGTTCATCCATAATTAAAATTACGCTACCGTTCGTATTTGATGAGTATATGAGTTGGGGTACTTCCAGTCTCTATGCTCTATCCAAACACCACCATTTCACTCCACATCTTGCGTCCTCTGAAACCATCTTCGTTTGCTTGCGATTTTTGAATGGGAAATCAAAAATAGGGTCTAGTGTGGTAGTGTGGGATGAAGGCCAAAGCGAAAACGAAATTGGATCGTCAGTGTTGAGTCTATTACTACGCCTCAACCTATCCAACAAACTAATATGGAGAGACAAACTACGTGTTTTTACTAGTAGGTAGGGAGAAACTGGGTTAATGAGAAGGGTTCTTGGAGTTTAAAGCTGCATAGCTCGGTTCACAATGAAGAAACACATCATGTTTATCCCGCATCAGTAAGGGAACTAGTAGCGCAAAAAGTAACGGAACTAGTAAGCGAGCAGAAGAGTATTACCACCATATAATCCAAGAAATAGTGCACGCTTGCAGTGGAGGCCCGCATGGCCGGAACTACAATATTTTCACTCTGGTGGTCAAACAAGCTACATAACGCAACTTCACACAAATTCTAGTTTACCTTCCTAATAAACATTTGGTAGATGATCAATCAACACTCTGGACAATGGCCCTGTCGAGTTGGCGAAATATATGACGACAGTCTTACTCTGTGGGTTATGGAGATAAATGAAGACTACAACAAGATTATGTATATGTTAAGCAAGGTTGACAGTTGACGAACGATAATCGAATGATGCACAGTAAAACCATCGGTGATGACTCAGATCTACTAAACATATCAAATGTGTTATTATGTGTAAGTCAAGAAAGCAGGCTACTATAGCCGATGTGACGTGAACGTCTGTACAGTACGTACATACTCTGCTATCTTGCAGGAATCGGCTTTTTATCCACAAGATTGCCGTCAACTCTGTTACGGGCGCCGTTGAAAATTTTCTGTTTCGTACAAGTGGCGACACAGCTGATAGTTGACTACACGATAACTAAACTAGACAAAGCCACGGCCTAGTATATGGAGACACGACACTAGGACCTAAAGTTCATGGTGCAGCCGCAATACCATACGTTTAACAAATAGCTACAGCACCGGTAACGTTAATGGATCCTGCCGGAGTTGGCTTTGTTCCTGCAAGATTCCGGTGTGATTATGCACGGAGAGGTAAGCGGAAATTAAGCAACGGCATCTCGTCTTGTATACTGTTTTTGACCATTTAAATGCCACTTGGATTTGATTGCAACGGTAGTGCTAATGCCGTTTAAGATACTGAGGAGATTTTCACTAGCAGGAATGGGGAAATGATTGATTACAAATTGTTCAGATCTGTTTCGGAAATATTTCTATCTGACTTTTGTATAGATACATTTGGAGTACTTCTGCAACACCTACTAAAGTTTAGTGGACGATAACTACACATACAGTTCCGTTTTATTGGTTACCAACGTAGATATATTAAAGAGTTGTTTGCTTCTATTGCAGAACCGTTATGACTAAGGAATATGCCACTGAATTACCATCGGATGAATCATATATCCGAGTAAGAGAACTGTCAGGATGGGCTAAATTCAAAGATGGATTCACTCGACAAACAGCTAATGAGATTCTGGTCGGTAAACAATTGGAAAAAGGTATTGCCAACCGCCATTTGAAGTTGATGGCTCTTTCTACTGGTATTGGTGCTGGGTTGTTGGTAGCTTCCGGGGGTGTTTTGAACAAGGCCGGTCCACTTTTCGTCATCGTTGGTTACGCCATTGTTGGATCATTTGTCTATCCTACGTTACAAGCAGCTGGAGAAATGGCTGTCAACTATTCCGATTTATCTGGTGGTTACAATAACTACCCTCGTAAGTTTGTTGATGAAGCTGCCGCATTTGCTATCACCTGGAACTATTGTATTCAATTGATGGCTGACACTGCCATTCAATTAGTCACTGCGTCCATGACCATCCGGTTCTGGAACACTAGTATCAATCCTGATGTTTGGGTGACGATCTTTTATATCGTAATTTTATTAATTAACTTCAAGGGAGCTAAAGGGTACGGTGAAGGGGAATTCATTCTTGGATCTTGTAAGTTGCTTTTGTTGGTGGGCTTCATCTTTATGTCCATTATTGTTACCGTTGGTGGTGGCCCAGAAAAGGAATACATTGGTGGTAGATATTGGCACGATCCTGGCTTCTATACTGATTTCAAAGGTCTTTGTTCTGTCTTCGTCACTGGTGCCTTCTCGTTGGGTCAATCTGAATTCGTTGCGTTATCTGCGGCAGAACAAACCAACCCAAGACAAGCCATCCCAAATGCATGCAAATTGATTTTCTGGAGAATTCTTGTTCTTTTTTTGGGTTCTTTGACTTTGGTCGGTCTTTTGGTCCCATATAACTCTCCAAGATTATTAGGTGGGGGTGGTTCTGAAGCGTCTCCTTATGTTCTAGCTGCTGAATTACATGGGGTTCTGGTCGTTCCAGGTATTGTCAATGCTGTCATCTTGTTATCTGTGACATCTGTCGCGTCATCATCATTGTATTCTGCCTCCAGAACATTGCAATCATTATCAGAACAAAGATTTGCACCAGCTTACTTCAACTATATTGATAACCAAGGTCGGCCATTAAGGGCATTAATCTTCTGTTCTGTCGCTGCTTTGTTCTCTTTCATTGCGGCATTTGATAAACAAGAAGAAGTCTTTTATTGGCTATTGACCGTTTTAGGGCTATCACAAATTTTCACTTGGTTCGGTATTTGTATCTCTCATGTTAGATTCAGAATGGCATTGAAGTATAACAATATATCGACTGATTCCTTAGGATATGTGTCTCAAACTGGGGTGTGGGGATCTTACTACGCTATGGCATGCCACATTCTTGTGTTGGTTGCACAATTCTGGATTTCTTTATTCCCAGTTGGAAAATCCAAGGCAGATGTCACAAGCTTTTTCCAAGGGTACTTGGGGGTAATTATCTTACTTTTGTTCTACTTTGGGTACAAGATCTGGCATAAAGACTGGAAATTTTACATTAAAATTGAAGACATTGATATTTATGCCGATAGAACGATGTTTGATGAAGAAAAGTTGAAGTTGGAAAGGGAAGAGCAAGCTGAAAAATTCAGATCGATGCCAGTGCTACAAAAAGTTCTCAAAGTTTTGTTTTATTAGAGCCGTCACTTGTTTAATTCAGAAAATCACGTCTTGGCTTCACGAATGACTTTTTTTCCAAAAAGTCCAACCACCATCACTGTTTTCAGATCGACCAGGTTCTGTTAAGCGGTATAATTTATTCGAAAAACTACGACAAAATTTTTGTGGCCCTGTTTCCAGTCTCGCCGTAGGTTTTCTCATCTTACAGCCTAACCATTCATTTTCACGGGACGTATTATGATTTGGCCAGCAGATCAAGGTCACTGGATCATTTGTAGCCAAAGCTGTTAGCGGACAAAGGTTTTGAAGTAACCATCGTGAGCAACAGTATCCCACCAACAACTACAGTTGTTGGGATAAATTATTTAACCGTTATCAGATGAAACCCAAGACAGAAAATACCCGAGTGCGTGGTGGATGTTCCAAAGAAATTAGAGCAGACTTCACGGAGAAAAATGGTCAGAGAAATTGAAACTTTAGTGCGTACCAAGACAGATCCAAGTCCGGGGCAAAAAATTATTTGATTCGGTCAAGCTTTAGGATCGGCACTATATGTAGCAATCACTAATCAAAATGAAATACATCTACCCAGGATCAATAAGCACTTCTCAGGAGGAACAATTACTGCTGGTCATGTAGGTTGTTTGAAAATCGAAGCTTGAGTTCATCCCAGAATACACTTTCAATGGAGCACCTTTGGGCGAGTCACTATGGAAATCAAAGGAGATTGATAAGTGAACCTCTACGTTGATCTTTCGTTGAACCAAGATTTGCTCAAGACGTTACTGCATTACAATTAGACTACAATAATTTTGCTGAAATTGCGTAGGTTTCGTAGAGATTATATGAAATTAAGTCTCGTAGAGATTATTACGTGCTCTCTACTGGTATCATCCTCCTTGTTCGCTGCTGGCACTAGTTGGGTTGAGAATTTGTGTGGCGCTACCAACTACATTGCAAATCTTCAAATAAAAATTTTGTGGCGCTACCATATGCGCTTCGACCCGAGGTACTGGCAGTATCAGCCTATCTGTTCCCTGCCATTTAGACGTGCCTCCGCATCCCCACGCCGTAAGCAACACACCGGTCCCCACCCCGTATAGTGGCGCTACCGTCTACGCCGGGGAAATCTGGTGCCGCTGCCCCGGTCGTCGCTGGCTTCCCATGCCGTCCCACGCTGGCTCCCCATGCCGTCCCACGCTGGCTCCCCCACCATCTACCACGACATTTGATTACCTCAATAACGTCATTCCCCTCCGTTCTTGCCGTCTTCCATCGTCTGCCAAAACTGCATCGTTTCTTTGACATCCCATCTCACTTCGGCCCACGAATCAACTCATCCCGTCCCCGCCATTCCCAACCCGTGCCACCATTTTGAACCTCCAAGGATCGCAAATTACGCACCCTTACCCTGTAGTACTTGGTGGTTGTCTTCGTCTCATTAAACCGTCCGGTATTCAGCGCCACTTATCTGATCGTCAGTCAAACCGCTAAATAGTGATTACCTTCAACCTCGGTAGTATTGGTTAACTATAGGCATATTATATAGGAAGGGTTTTCTGGTTGCATCATCTTTTTGTTCACATTGTGTGGGTGGGTGATTCTGTTGCACTGTCAGTCTACTTCCTGAATTATTCCAACTACCGCAGGGGCCCGTGGTTGTAAGTACTAGTGTTTTACTACCGCCTAGATAGTGTTCGTTTGTATCCGTTGGTCGTTTTGCAACCGTCTTGTGTGACGGTGTATAGTATTGATTTGCTGACGCCGAAGAGCCGTGTGATTGAGAGTTGCCTATAAAACCATCGCCATGAATTATATGATCGTTCCTGCGGTGTCGTACCAGATGAAGCAGAAGCTTGAGAAGGAGAGACAGCTTAAGGAGCAAGAAAAGAAAGAGCGACGCCTGCGGTCGTCGATTAGTGGTTCCACCCGGTCGGTTGTCTCCAGTGACTCAGGTCGTAAATCGACGGCGGAGTCCGTCCATTCTAGCGAGTCTCGTCTGGTCCATGAGTTGACGGCGACGTCTAGTCCTCGATCTGTTTCTGATGCTCAGACAGTGACGCCAGCGACAGCCGACCAGGCGCTGTCTAACCAACGAAGTAAGAAACTCTCTAAGCTAAATAAACTCCTTAAGAACCCTATATCGAAACTCGAGCCTTTAAGCAAACAGGCGACCCACGAAAAACCGAGTGATTCCGTTTCTTCTCCCATGTCAAAGGTGCCATCAGCACCAGCACCAAACCAGACGTCTGCCACAATAGCCAAAGAGACGTCTGCTACAATAGCCAAAGAGACGTCTGCCACAATAGCCAAAGAGACGTCTGTTCCAGTTCCAAAAGAGACGCCTGTCCCAAAAGAGACGTCTGTCCCAATCACCATAGTAACATCAAACGAAGCGTCGTCGACGTTTAGCGAAGATCCTCGGCCCCACGGGGTAAGAGCTAGCCAATCGTCGTCGAAAACCCTGTATTCATCCAACCAGCTGTTGATGCCCAAGACAAAACCGCTGTACTCGTCGACCGATCTGGCATTGGCGTCGTCGCAAACCGAACACATTCCATTCTCTACCCCCGAGTCCAAAATCACCCCAAACCCTTCAATTCTGTCGTTGGACTACAAAGACCCCTACAAACCATTTGTTCCAGTAACTAATTTGTCGTTCTTTAACAACTACAATGATCTTAAGTACCACTTGACTGTTCCGGAGTATCAAGTATTACGGTACCAACTGTATCTCGATATCGTCAGCCAGAACCATGCTGATGACGCCGTCAATTTTGCCCATGTCAGACAGCATTCCATCTACAATTTTATCTTACGACATCAAATTAGTACCCAATCAAAACTAGAGCTCACGCCTAACCATTCCGATGTTAGATACTACGAGGGCTTATTAGCATCGGAGTTACTTTGTTGTCGGAAATTCATACGAAAGTTGATTGCTCGGGGCTATCAGAATGAATACAACACCACCAATTTTCCTCGTTGTCGAAACAGCGTATCGGAAGATGGGGAGGGTCACCCGCCGGTAAAATCTTATCAGCGAGTGGACAATTCGCTAATTCCTCCTTTGAATCATGAAGAATTGACTCAGCTTAATATTATTAATTACGTGAGGTTCTTGCTTGATTTGCCAGAACAACGTCCTAAATCGATCAATGAAGAGTTTGAGACTCATTACAAAAATAAGGCGTTTTTCATGAAAATTGCCGAATGTCTATATTCGCTTAAAAAAAATGAAACCGGGAGCACAGAAATCAGTTCGGATTTTCTTTTAATTCAGGCAATCACAAAAGTTTCGTATGATTTCATTTTGCTCGAGAAATACCACATTCAAATCTTAACCAAATTCACCAACAACTTTATTATTGACGAAATAATCACCAAGAGTCTTTTTGACAAGTATCATAAGGGGACCATCCCGAAGGTGTTATTTTATAACTGCAAGTACTCCGTTCAATATTCGTGGTATTTTGCTGTGTCTATTCCATTCTTGCAAATATTTGAACTGAGCATTTTCAACGAAAAGTACGGTACTGGTAAAGTTTCTCACGAAATCAACGTTGTATCGGACGACTTGGCGACGTATTTCAATTTGTTGGAGCTTCCAGGATACGAATATTATAGTAACTTGTCAGCAAAAGAAGGGGTTCATCTTGTTAAATCGGTTAGTTCAGTCAAATCTCACAAACCAATCAATTTGAAATTTTACTCTTCCGACCTTGCATCGATCCCAGATGGCAGTTTGGACTTGATTCATTCACGAGATTTGATGTATCAGTTGACATCGAAGAATTACAAGTATGTTCTCAACCAATTTCACAGAATTTTGGTACTGGGAGGGTACCTTGATCTTTCATGGGTAGTATTATACTCTCAAGGAAAAGCCAATAAATTTTTGAACATTGACTTGTCGGACTATTTTGATATAGTTCCTAATTTTACCAGAGAAGTGGTGAAACAATTGGGAGAAATTTTTGGCGACGCACAAGTCAAATATAGTATTGCAGTATTAAACTCGAAGAATGAAGTGAGTCAGTTCCTCGTCAACCATCTGGGTCTTCAGTTATTTGAAGTGCTAGGAAAAATCAACGAGTACTGTGATTTATTCGACGACACTAGTACGGAAGACAATACATCAAAGTTGGACGCGGACAATCACTACTACTTGAACATTCGAGTACAAAAATTATAGTGAATATGTAGGGGTATATAGTTTAGGTAAAATGAGTGATGAAGGTGTCTGTAGTAGCTACGTTTCTCTACTTTTTTTCAACTAAAAACCATGTATCATTCCATGTTTTTTTTCTTAACATTTTAAAACTACAATGTGTCTGTTTTATTCATTTTTTTTCTTTTATTCATGTAAATATATGTTATACTTTAAATGCTTTATTTTAGCTAAGATGCATTTATTGCTTTGTCGACTAAAATAATTAGCTATATACTCGTTTAGTTTGGAAACAAAAAGAGAATAAAAAACCCGCCCTTTGTTTGTTTTATATTTTTAGTATTTAAAATTGTACCAACAGTACGGTTCTCTTTCTTTTTATATAGATATTTTGGAAAAAAAGTAAAAAACCCACTTTGAAAATTTGGAATATTTTTAAAAAATCAAAATAAAAATCTTGTTTTCTAGGAAGAAATCTTACCATTTTTGCAATGATTTCATTTCCAAAACCAATCGATTCGTTTTTCCGTGTCCAACAAGAAAAGCCAGGGATTAAATATATCGGCGCTACCATGTCATGTATTTGATTTTTGTGTGGTTGAAAGATATTTTGGCGGCAATCGATTTTTTGATCTGTGGCGCAGTTGGTCTTGCATAGTTTAGGGCGGAAATGCTTCCGTGATATCGCAAGTTCGAATCCTCTAAACAAAAACCTTATTTTTATGAATATTTTCATAAAACTTCAACAACGTACACATCATGTTTATTCCCAGACCTACCAGAGTATCCAATTGACCCTTCTCAAGGGCATTGCTCTTGTAATGCTTCAATTTCGTTACTTTGAAACCTTATGTCACGTGACAAAAATTATACAAGTACGTAATTTTTCAGACTAAACAGTTAGTCTGAAACTCATTCGAAACGACAGCATGAGTTCCAGACGAATAAAGTCCGTTTCGATCTCGGTACCAATATTATACGGGAATCATGCCGTGCGACTTACACCTGAAATGAGAAAACCAAATACACCACCAGACCACACCCATTTATGGACCGTGTTTTTCCGTCCCGTATTGGACAATGTAGACTTGACACCTTTGATCAAAAAGGTTACATTCAAATTACACGAGACATACGAAAACTCCGTCAGGTCGGTCGAGAGCCCGCCCTATGAGGTTACAGAGACAGGTTGGGGTGAATTTGAGATTATTATAAAATTACATTTCCATTCGGGAGCAGAGTTATCGATCAACGAGAAGAATTTTCAGATATTCCACGGATTGAAACTTCATCCATTCAATCCTCAGGTGGTACACGAAAACGGAGATGTACATTCTGTATTGTATGATGAGCTTGTGTTCCAGGAGCCTACCGAGAAAGTGTTTGAGATTTTGACACAACAGCCGTCGAACTTGTTGCCGTTTAAGTTGTCGGATCCATCGAAGCGGGACCAGGAATACATTCGGCCGGACGAGATTGATGAGTTGGCTCGATTGGATGTGTATATTAACAAGGTGCGGGAAGAGATTGAGAACCAACGGAACGAATACAAGGACCTTGAGCAAGAGAAGTTGGCATTAATTCAGTAAATCTGCACAAGTATATGAAGGTGTTTGTTTCTACTTGAGTGTGGGCAAGTATCGAACGAACCAAAACGTTCAGAATTTTTGCCAAGTGTGTCAGAAATTGGGGTATTGTTTCAGAATATGTGTCACCGCAGACGTTTCCGAATATGTGGTACGTTTCTGAAACTCGCTAGCTGCTGAGTTTCAGTATAAATACGGCGCATTTAAACCTCGTCAAGTCGCAAATCCCGCTGATTAATAGACTTTTATCTGGTCCGGGACGATTCCCGTAACGGAACATAACAATTTTAATTGGAAGCTGAATTGACGCAAATCTCAAATAAGAGAGCACTATACTGTTGAAACGAAAATCGATATTACATTGCAACTACTGTAGACCCCGGTTTCCTGCTATCAGTAGGCCGTACTCCGAGATCGTAGCGTTTAGTAATTCCGCATCACCAATATGGTTTGCTGTGTGCAGTGTGGGTATAAGAAGTAAACGAATTTGTGATTTTCATGAATTATACCAACCACCGAGGAAACAATGTCGAAATCCACGCCGAGTGTGGATCAGCCCAAGCCAAAACGAGCTCGGGTTGATTTAGCGTGTGACCGCTGTCGAAAGCGGAAGATACGATGCGATGGTGTCCAGCCGATTTGTGGGGGTTGTATGAAGCGGAACGTACCATGTGTGTTTGAAAAACGAGCTCCTCGAGTTCAGGTGTCGCTAGACTACGTTAAGAGCTTGGAGGAAAAGTTGGCAATGTTGCCAGAGCGTCAAGATGGTTTTCAGGAAGGTAATTCTGGGTCCGTGTCTAATGACGGAACCTACGTCCCGTCTGGTGGGACTGGCCCTTTTGAAACCGACAAGGATTCGCCTACTAATGGATCCAGACTACAAATAAGCAATATTGTGAACGAGTTTCATAGGGAGAATAATCAGGCAGTAGTTGACACTTTAGTGGGCCCTCAGGTACAGAATCAGCAAAGACCATTTCTTACTGGTGAATCTGTTCGCATGTCAGTCAATTCTTCCGTCGACACCAAGGTCTCAGAGCAACCTCGTTCGTACTCGTACAATTCGGTTAGCGAGTCTACGATGTCGGCATCTAAAATTGTCGATTCGGACAAAGATGATGAGGAAGTTTCTGCCGATGCCATGGGAGCAGGAGCAGTTTCTGGGAAACGGAACCCAGACAACACGTTTTATGGTAGTTCAGCAGCGATATCGTTTATGAAGGATCTCTTTACTGTGGTAGATGGAGGGACTTGCCGTCCGACAGAAGGTGAAGACAATAATTTGATGGGTTCGTCTTACAAGTATACAATGTCCCGAAGTAATCGTAATAGCAGCACGAGAGGTTTGGAGGATATGGATGTACCTCCACGGCGAGTGGCTGATCGGTATCTTAAAAACTACTTTGATTATGCCTATACTCTATACCCATTTGTGCATATTCCTACGTTCATGGCAGCGTATGAAGATATTTGGTCGGTAGCAGGACCAGACAATGAAGTGGACGAGTTATTTTATTCGATTCTAAACATAATTTTTGCATTTGGATGCCGGTTATCACCAACAGGAGAAGAAAACTTTCAAAATGGTGATTTGTATTTTGAACGTTCTCAAGAACTATTGAGGTTTCATTTAATGGATCCAGGATCGGTTTTGCTAGTGCAAGCATTGTTATTAACGGGGCAGTTTCTTCAAGCAACAACGAGGCTGGCTGGGTGCTGGAACATCATCGGCCTTGCTATCAGAATTGCCCAAGGTTTGGGGCTACATGTGGAGCTGAACCTAGCTTTTTCAAAGAGTTGTATAGATCGAGAGATCAGAAAGAGGTTGTGGCATGGATGTTTATTGATGGATAGAATAGTGTCAATGACTTTGGGAAGACCAATGATGGTGACACAAGACTCAGGAATGGAGCTCCCATTAGGAGTTGATGATGAATACATTAGTGATGAACAAATATTACCTCAAAGCAGTCCGTCTATCTTGAATTTCTTCTTGGAAACGGTGAAGTTATATCATATTCTATCTGATATACTTCAGACTTTTTACTCGAACGATCCACCTGAGCCTGTTGATTTGTTTCTTAATATGTTCAAATTTGAAGAAAGATTAAGTCTCTTCCATAAAAATATCCCCGACCATATTAAATTGGGTGCAAGTGAAGAAGGACTTACTTTTCACAGGCAAAGTATTGTTTTACAAATAAGGTATCTTCATCTTAAAATCATGCTTTATCGCCCCATTCTTTTCCCCAGGAAAAAGCTGTACAAAAAATACGAAACCGTCACGGAGTTGTATGCCAACACGAGAAAATCAATATCTTTGTTATGTGTCGAGACGGCAGAAGAATTGATAAACCTCATCACAAAGTACAGGGCTGCTGATATTAATTCCCTTCCTGCAACTTGGTACATTGTATTCTATCTTTACACTGCAGAAACAGTATTGTTGGCTGCAAAATTGCAACCAAGCTTGAAGGATACTGTGGAAAGCGAACAGTTTGAAAATACGTGGTCAAAAGGAATAGCATTGTTACAATCGTACACGAGTCAATCGGAATCGGCATCTCGTTGTCTTAAAGTTCTACAAATGATGCATGAAAAAGTGAATGTTTCTACTTTACGAATTCAAAACCCACCAAAAGATAGTCACGATTCTACATTTCCTGAAACCATCAGGAATAGTCCATCTGATGTACCACCGGATGTACTTTATTCATTATTGTATGACACAGCTGGTCCGTTCGGTGGTCCATTTTCTTATTGGGATGACATGGAAAGATATCTCCATTGAACAAGAAATTGACTTCGGAGACTAGCTTGGCCGACATGCATAATGTGGGGAAATAAGCATTTTTATGAGCCATTTTCTTGAATCATACGGCTGAAATACAACCGACGATGAGCGGGATTGAAATCCGTCAACAACTTATATGCACAATTATGTAACCGGACGGGATTATCGATCCGGATGACAAATATAGGTTCATATAATGATGGGCATTGTTCAACCACCAGTCATGAAAACATATAAGTTACCAACATTTAGTTGTCAAAGCTCACAACATTCAAAACTTGGGAAATGTCGACTGCCAAATCAGGAAGTTGTGTTTGTGGTTCAATCCAGTTTACCGTTCAAAGTCACTCTGATGTGAAAATGATCTGCTACTGCAGTGACTGTCGCAAAGGTTCGGGTCATTTGGGCCAAATTCTTGGAAAGTTCAACACCAAAGATGTTCAAATTACTGATAAAAACTCCACAATGAAAGAATACATTATTAGTAAAACTCAGAGCGGTTTTCCAAAAAAGAAGCTTTTCTGCGGAGAATGTGGTTGCACAATTCTCACACAACCCATGAAATACAATGGTGAAGTTTCAATTGTTCGTACCACTTTGCTTGATGATGGTTTTCCTGAGTTTCAACCAACAAAAGAAATCTTTGCTGATGCTAAAGAGTCCTTCATTGGAGGGACAAGTAATTCCTATTACTAAATGTAAGTGTAAATACACCCATTGAAAAGGTTATATTTGTAAATATACAACTGGAATTTTTGTCATGCTTGTAAAGTATCATGTTTCTAGACGTCACAATTTGGCGTCAGGATTAAAAGCAAAGAGTAATTAGAACAATCGTTGGCATTAGCTTGATACTTATTAACAATACAGTGTCTGAAAACAAAACTACTGGCTTTATTAAAAAATCAATCTGTATTTAGGATACAATATACAATGTCATGGCTAACTAAAGGAAACTCATCTTGTTACTAAGGGTCCCAATCCTGTCAATATAGACAGAAACGACATCACCATTTTGCAAGTATTTTGGTTCTTTCATACCCATAGCGACACCACTTGGAGTACCGGTCATAATAACAGTACCCTTTTCCAAGGTGGTACCTTGCGAGATGAAAGAAATGATCTTTGGAACATTAAACAAAAGATCGTCGGTGTTAGCGTTTTGACGCAATTCTCCATTAACTCTGGTTTCCAATTGAAGAGTGCCTGGATCAGTGATGACTTGCAGAGAAACAAGTGCTGGACCTAATGGGGCGTACTTGTCAAAACTCTTGGAGAAACACCACTGTGGTACACCACCAGCGAATTTAGGGTTCTTCTGCCATGTACGGGCAGAAACATCATTTCCAGAAACGTAACCAGCGACATGACTTAAGGCATCTTCTTCCTTGATATTTTTACCAGATTTCCCGATAACAATGCACAATTCACCTTCATAATCAACTTGGTTTTCTTGAGCAATTTGTGGGATAGGAATATCTTCGCCAAAGTCAGCAACACAAAAACGTGGTTTGTAGAAAATAGATGGGTATGGTGGAGGTGTTCTTCCACCTTCTTGGATATGTTTCATGTAATTCAAACCAACACACTTGACAATTGGTACGTCGTCTTCGGTAAGTGGACCCAACAACTTCTTGACTTCCAAAACTTGGTCAGTAACAACAGCATTACTGAAAATATCACCAGTGACGACTTTAGCTTGAATAGGTTTACCAGAAAGGTATTGTTTACCAACATCGAAATCAGAGTCCGATACAATTGGTTCACCTCTATAAATCTTTCCGTCTTTAGCGACAAATCTAATTAATCTTTTCCAGGTAGTAGTCATTTTTTAGAAAACTATTATTTGATGAATTTGAGTATTCGAAGTTTTACCAGGAATCTCTGGTTATTTATTCTTCTTGATTTCATATTTGTATTGGAGTCATATTCGGAACACTCTTTGACCGGTATGTGTTCCGATCTTGACTTTGTTATCGGTTTCGTGCGGTGAAATTCGCTGCAGCGGAATCATGTGCCGTACAACAACAAAACACGGAATAAAGTTCCGCGATTCTACAAAAAATACACGGACGAGGTTCCGCCAGAAACACTCGATAACCGAACGAGCCCGTACAGTACTACATTCACTTACGTTGGCTGCAAATATGGGGTACACAAATTCTATATAAATGTGTACGTTGCGAGAGAATTAATGATATTTGTTATAACAAACACGTATAAAAATGTCTCCTACTGCTACACAAGAAAACAATGAAAGAGCTTTATTCTTCAAAAGCTTAAAACCAAAAAATGTTGAGCCATTATGGACAGTTATGTCTGCTATGGTTCCTCCAAAACCACTTCCAAAAGCTACCCCTACTGTTTGGAGCTATAAACAACTTAGACCATTGCTTGAAGAATCTGGTCGTTTAGTTCCTGCTGAAGAATCTGAAAGAAGAGTTCTCATGTTGATAAACCCATCATTACTGGCTCCACAAACTACAGACACATTATATGCTGGTCTTCAATACATCAATCCTGGTGAAGTTGCTCCTGCTCATAGACACTGTGCCTTTGCATTGAGATTCATTATTGAAGGTGAAGGAGGTTACACCAATGTTGAAGGTTGCAAAATGTACATGTCGAAAGGAGACGTGATTCTCACTCCAAGATGGGAATGGCACGATCATGGAAAGGATGGTAACGGTCCAATGATTTGGTTAGACGGGCTTGACTTGCCAATGTTCAAGGCTATTCCAGTGAACTTTGCTGAACATTATGAATCAGACACATTCCCAAGTAAATTAGTTGAAACTACCAAGAAATACCAATGGAAAAATGTTCAGGAACAACTTGACATTGTGGAAGGAACCTATGCTAGATACGATTACTGTGACCAAAAGAATTCTGATTTACCAATTTCGACCATTGTTGGAGCTCAAGCAGAAAGAATTTCCGTAGGAGCAGAATCTCCATCCCGTCAAGAGACAACATCATTTGTTTACCACGTTTATGGAGGTATTGGTCATACTGTGCTTAGAAGCGATGATGGTAAAGAGGAGATTTTGAAGTGGGAAGATAACGATGTGTTCTGTATTCCCTCTTGGAAACAGTTCAAACATGTGAACAAAGGTTCGACCACAGCCTACCTCTTCAATTTCTCAGATGTCCCAATGCTTAAGAGCTTGGATCTTTTCAGAGAAAACAAAGATATTTAAATATAGTATATCTGATTTATTAAATAGTTATGTGTTTTGATTGAATGAATATATGGTTTATGAGTTACATAAATGATATTATAATCTAAAACGTTGAAATATGTTAAAAAAAATGCCAAAATTCTGACAGATCGAAAAGTAATTAAAGGTCTCGTGAACATCATTGTTTTACATAAGCATTTTAATTGAGAATATGTAAATTTAAATATATTGGAAAACGTGAACAACGACTTCCTAGCTACAATACTGTTTTAAGGAATTGTGATAATTTAGGACTTTTTACATATAAAACACATAAACAAACTCCTGAAAATACATTCAATCAGTAAATGCATTCCAGCCAAATAACCATTTTTGGAATTCCCTATCTGACCATTGGTCAGGATTATGACCATCCCTTTGTTTCATGAGGGCATCTCTTTCTTCTTGCTCCTCACCATCTGGTAAATGCCAAATGTGCCCATTTTTACGAGCACCAGCTTGGATGGTTTCTGCCCGTCTCTTTCTTCTTCTTTCGAATTTCTTCAAAGCATCAGGGAGTTGAGTTGCATCCTCGCAGGAATCAATTTCTTCTGCCAAAGTGGCACCATCTTCTAATGCTTGTGCAGCACCTTGAGCCAAATAAGGCAACATGGCATGTGCCGCATCACCTATCAAAACGACTCTACCACTATCACTAACCCAACGGGGAAGCATAGGCAAATCTGCAAGAACCCATTTAAGAACAGTTTTAACATGAGTAAGAAGTTGACGAATCACAGGATCAAAATTCTTATAGTGATCTCTCATTTCGTTAACATCTCCTGGTTCGTTCCATTTTCCAACGGACGCTTGTCCAGGGTGTGACATAACAATATTGTACATTTCACCATTTCGAATAGGGTAGGCCATAATGTGTCTTCTGTATCCAATCCAACAGTTTGAATTGACGTCAGACATCAAATGAGCAATCATGGGATCAGACAACATTTCTTCTCTTGGAATGGTTGCCCTATAAGCACAGTTTGTCGATGGGACAGGTAACACAGTTTCGTCAGTAACAACGGCCGTATCCCTAACTTTTGAACGAATCCCGTCAGCACCGACGATCAAATCAGCAGAATAAACAGTTCCATCTTTCAACGTAACAGTTACAGCCTTTTGGTCAACAGAATCAATTCTGGAGTTCAATTTGTACTCAATTTCAAGTTCACGAGCGGATTCATACAATAATTTTTGATAATCTGCCCTATGAATAAGCAAGTAGGGATTTTCATAATTAACCGTCATATCTGGATCTAAAGGTGTCTTTGAAAGAACGCTACCAGTATCGAATCTTCTGAGAATAATGCTTTTTGGTCTAGTGACAAATGGAACAAATTTATCAAAGATTCCGTATTCACGAAGAATTTTAATCGAGTTTGGTGGCATTTGAATACCGGCACCAACTTCATTAAGCGCTGAGGATGATTCCAATATAGTAACTGAATGACCCTTTCTTTTCAAGCCAATTGCACATGCAAGACCACCAAGGCCACCACCACATACTATAACATTAAAATTAGCTCTAGTCATTTTAATACTGCAAATTGAATATTTGAATGGTTGAGTTTAGAAAATTGGAAAATTAGTGAAACATCCTGGCATTTATATGTCATAG
The DNA here is from genome assembly GCA_030560805.1 of Suzukiozyma palmioleophila. Lineage (NCBI taxonomy): Eukaryota > Fungi > Ascomycota > Pichiomycetes > Serinales > Debaryomycetaceae > Suzukiozyma > Suzukiozyma palmioleophila. The sequence continues at coordinate 5,499 of JAKTVY010000028.1, read as the reverse complement.
CAAATACATTTATTAACACAGCAACGGTAAGAAATTTACAAAGTCGGCATATTTCACGTACGAGCCATTTCTTGATCAATAGAATACTCCACAGAATACATGGAAGATAATGCGGATTGAAATTCCAACAATTTCATGCACGTACACCAATATCGGAAGAAGAATCCGCGTATGCATTAAACTAAAACTCGGAACCCAAATCCGTTAATGCAAGTATAGATAAATCTCGGCATTTGTGGGGAATTTTCCTAAAAATTCCATTTTCCACCAATCCGATCGCCGATTCAGTAAGCATATTTTTCAAAGCTCGCATGTATTTTCAATTGTGGGGTTAAAAAAATATCTTGCCGATGACCAGGAATCTTTAGTCATAATTATGGGGAGCAGTTCCGTCAACAGTGCTTTGAATCGAGCTTGCTTACTCTTATCTATTGGCAGTTCTACCGCCATGTTTTGCCCGAGATTTTGTTGTACATAAATAAACCATTCTCTGTCCATTCAAAGCCAAAAATTTCAAGAAAACAAACAAAATGACTAGCTCAATCATCGATATGGAAAAACAGTCCACCGAACACGATGAGTACACTGACCCAGTTGCAATTACAGAACTTTCTCCTGAACATCAATCATATCTTGTGAAGAGACATGGTTCAATTCAGTTAGACCCTTTACCATCGAGTGATCCAGCAGAACCCCTTAACTGGCCTGATTGGAAAAAAGACTTAGAGATTTTATTGATTGCCTTTCAAACGTTTAGCAGTACATTCATGGCAGCTGGGTTGACACCCGCTTTTGAGTATATGTCTGAAGCATATGGAATTACCGTTCCTACCGCTGCTTATTTGACTTCAGCACAGATTGCTGCGTTAGGTGTTATGCCGATGGTTTGGGTCCCCTTGATGAACACATACGGTAGAAAGGGGTTTTTGGCGTTTTCCACTTTAGCATGCTGTGTATTGAATATCGGAGGTGGATTCTGTACGACATATGGCCAGCAAATGGCTACTAGAGTTTTAATGGCAATTTTTATTGCTACTGCGTCGGCAGCAGGAAGTGCAGTTGTTGCTGACTTGTCTTTTTCTCATGAACGAGGTAAAAAAAATGGTTGGTGGTCACTTGCTCTTGTTGTTGGTACACCTACTGGACCATTTTTTACGGGGTTCATTCAACAACATGTAGGTGCGAAATGGATATTCTTTACGTTTGCAATTATGAATTTTGTACAATTTATACTTTGGATCTGGGCAGATGAAACAGTTTACGTCAAGCCTGAAAATGGTCAAGGTATTAGTTCTGTTGCAAAATTTTTTGGTTTAGTTAAACAAAAGGACAAGAAACTATCTTTAGGGCTCTTTCTCAGACCTTTTAAACTTGCTGCCAATTTGAATGTTTCATTAGCTGTTATTGCTGCGTCCATTACATTTTGTTATGCTAATATTGTCTTAGTTGTTGAAATGCCTCAAGTTTTTGGTTTGTTGTTCAAACTTAACGCACAACAATTGAGTTTGCAATATATTGCGTTGATAGTTGGTTCCATAATTGGCGAACTTCTTGCTGGACCTCTTTCTGATTGGTGGATGGCATTATGTATCAAGAAAAGAGGCAAGAAGGTCATTGTAGACAGATTGTGGATTTCTTATAATGGATTTTTGTTGGTAATAGTTGGTTTGATTGTGTGGGGTGTTTATTTAGATAAAGCGGAACCAGGAAAATGGCTGATTTCTCCATTGATTGGAGCAGCTGTTGCAGCAGCAGGAAACAATATAGTCTCAACTGTTTTAGTTACATTTGCAATTGATGCAACACCCATGTATGCATCAGATGTTGGGCTTTATTTAAATATTGTCAGACAAGTATATGGCTTTCTTGGACCTTTCTACTTCCCGGATATGTTTGAAAATCTCAAATTCGGGCCATCAGCTGGATTGATGTGTGGTTTGGTTGCAGTATTTGGTGCCGGTTCAATGGCTATTGCTCATATATTGGGTTTGAGACAATCAAAATAGAATCTAATTTGATCTTTTTTTGAGATATTGTATGTGAGATGTGGATAATGTTTGCAATTTATGAATTTTCTTATAACCGTACCGCATATTGTTCCTTGTAGCTGTGAATATTCAATTTTGAGGACGTGCGACAGACTCGATTGAAAATACAAATTTGACCAACCAGTAATATTAAGAAATTAATTGAATAAATAACAATTGAAATTTCAAGCTGATGTTTAAATTCGTAACCACAAATAAACTAATTCCATAAGAATCAAAATAATATAGAACATACTATTTCCATTAATCAAAGCAGGATAAAGTTCGAAGTAGTTTTATTAGAAAAAGAGAGAAGGTACTACAGATTTTATAGTAAACGAAGTACAAAAGGATTTCACTCACTCTGATAACCAAACACTAGAGTAAAAACATAAAACACGAGTATGCAAAAATGTAAAAAAGAAACGTAAGAGGTATCAGTGATCTTAAAAACACATAAAATAATGCAAGAGGGTGGTAAGGTTACTCAGAGTTAAAGGATAAAATAGTATATTATAGCCTAATAAAGAAAAATAATTATATTTAATTAATTTTGTCTATTTCCCCATATATTAATTCATATTAGCCAAAACATTATCTAAAAATATCTATTAATTAGGTAGGGTGAGGTCACTTCAAATTCAAACCAAATTTTTAGAAGAAGGAAATTTGTTGAGAACTATATTTATTTTTGATTCCAGTGAAACCAAGATTGTAAATTCGATCTATACCTTTTGGTAAGAGCAATAATCTAAATTCATTTTTTCTCACACTTCAATCTTTTAAAATTGGAAAATGCGCATGTAAATACATGTACAAACCGACTTGGGTTAAACAAAGAATCCTGGAATTCCATACACGAAAACGTAAATGAAACGGAATAAAAAAGCACTGAAAGGATTATAGTACCCACAGATACCAGTATTATTGAAAGCTGTTGCAATAACCAGGTCCCTCATAATTATTTCATACTTCTGTGCTTTTTCTACGTTTAAGAATTTTCAGGTTTGAGTTCAGTAATAGAAGCAAAACTGGTTAATTTCGTTGGCGGTACGCAAGTAAATACCGTAAAATTCCTTCTGAGTGGGAGATGACAAGGGGAATATTTGGTAAGATATTTTGTCAGAAAACGTATATTATTTTGCAACTTCTGTAAAAAGAAAAAAGTAATTTGAATTCAAATTCAAATTCAGAAATCCATTGAAGAGATCAGACATTTACAACCAAACCTTGCCAAAAGGACTTCTTTAGTACGAAATCAAGTCGTTACTACATAAACACCGATCAGTCAACACATTATGTTTTCAGAACAAGATAGAGGCCATATAAACTGAAAAACTCGCACTTTCTATGAAGTATCTCCCTTTTACTAATTTCTATAAACAGGTACGCTAACACCTTTCCTCATTGGCCATCATCAAGTCTCAAGGACTCCTAGATTTTGCTTCCAGCTCAATTCTTCTTCATGTTTGGTGGCGTAATCGAATGATTACATAAAATGTTTCATAATCAATTACATAACCAAAAATCATACACTGAGGGTTCTGTAAACACTGAGCACGACAGAAATGGCACTTCCGTACCAGTTGACAATAATCGTGCTGTTCGAAATTGAACTTCTAGCCGTTACCGCTGAGAAGACGCATCATCTGACCGTGTTTTACAGGGGCACTTACCATGGATTATTCGACTGCTGGGTGCAATCTTCTATGTAAGCTTACCGGTGTAAGCAACCGGGCTATCAGAGGGGCCGCCAGCAGTGTAACTGACAAAATTAAAACAATTGTTGAAACGTATATATACGAATGTTAGTATTGAACAGGTAAAACGCATACATATATGTGCATATAGTAAAATCTTCAGATGTTTTCAACGACTTTGTTCGTGTCTTGTTCTGTTGGTTTAATCGTCAGTGTTTATTCTAAAACATTCAATATACTAAATACGACACATAATAACAACTGCTCAAGTCCTAGTCTGTCAGTTTTAAACCCCTAAATGAAAAGTCGACTTTTGTTGGAGTTAGATATTTGTAATTAGTTAGAATTCTCAGGTTCTAACATGTAATCCAGCGTAACACAACAGACTGTGCCACGACTTATACATAATTTCATAATTCAACCCTATTAAAATTGCTCCATAGTAATTTATTTAGTATGAAGTTGTTCAAGGTTATTAATACATTCTTATTATACTTGATGGATCGTGTTGTTTTCTCGTAAACAAATGCATGAAGCTTCTAAGATATCTCAAGGTCATGTGGGAAGCCAACACATCTTTTTTGCCTCCCTACTTCTCCATTGCTTACTAATGATCTTATATCAACACATCTTCTGAAGTTGCAAATCTTCCAAGTAGACTTCTCCAGGGTGACTCGTTTTCCAATTAACAATACTATGAGCCTCGTTATGTGCTAGAACAATCAATCGTACATATCCTAAGGGGCCATTATTAGAAGAAAGGTCTCATAAACATAGATCGTACAGCATTATAACCTGGTCTTATCTCTCAGATACCATGAACCCACATAATCCTAAAATTGCATGGGAGTGCCGTTCCTCTGAGTCCCCAGAACCGGCATCCCCCTCAGATTGCTCCATGAAGGATCCAGACTACCATGACACAGGCCTTATTCCTTTTCGTCCTAACAAACGTGTTATTAAGTATACTTCTGATCCTGACCCAGATGCCGATGGACCTTCAGATTCAGAGAGGGATAGACCGCCTAAAAATAGAAGGCTAATTGAATCTGAATTTCCATTTGGCTATGTACCTAACGGTGGTGGTGCGTCAGATTTGGTGGTCCAAGAACGCTCTTTACAAAGTATGGATATATCTAACAATCGGATATCAATTGATACTACATCCGGTACAAGTGATCCGCTTGTAGAGGAACCAGAAGATATTTCAGTCGAGTATGACGAACCAAAAGGGCAATACATTGAATACACTCCACCTGGAGATATAAACTTTGCTGCAACTTGTTTTATGGCAGCTAAACCTATTAAGGAAATTACTTACAATTCAGCTATGAAGTCGGCTGATAAAGATAAATGGAAGAAGGCGTGTGATGAGGAGATCCAGGCACTCCATGAACATAATGTGTTTGAACTTGCAGATCTTCCAGCAGGAAGAAAACCACTTGGACATCGGTGGGTTATGGTGATTAAAGATGACGGAAGATATAAAGCCAGACTCGTTGCACAAGGCTTTTCACAGATTGAGGGTATTGACTATAATGAAACCTTCTCACCAGTTATTAGATATGAGGGTACACGTATGGCTCTTGCCATTGCAGCACATTTTGGAATGGAAGTGTACCAGATGGATGTTACCACTGCCTTCCTCAACGCTCCTCTCAAGGAGGATATATACATTAGACAACCAAAAGGATATGTTGTTCCAGGAAAGGAAGACAAAGTATTGAGACTAAAGAAAAGTCTCTATGGGTTGAAACAAGCTCCATTAATGT